>CBVK0100413803.1:0-19243 GCA_900067695.1 Picea abies
TTGGAAACTCATCCAAAATCTTCATTAATTAAAAATAATTTTATTTATACATTTAAGAAAGAAACAAATATCAATTATAAAATGCATGACTTACAAAGATCCCTCACCTTTGAGTTCTTCAACTTCAGTTGCAAGACTCTCTTGTTTCCTCTTTTGCAAGTTGTCACTTTTCCTTTTTCTCCTCTACTACTTGTCAATTTTTTCTAGTTCTTTTTTTTTTTTGCAAAAAAAATGCATGATTTAGTGATTCACTTGTTCCATAAATTAAATACTATATTTAGCTTGGTGGACTAGCTCCAACAGTTGAGTGCTTTGAGCTTATGCAGAAGCTCTCGGGGTCGATCCCCCAAATTGGTTTCCTCTATTATATCCCTCACTCATTATTCTATCTAATCAAATGTTGTAATAAGCATTGACATGTTTGCATTGGGTACCATCCATGAAATGCAAAGAAATACCCAGGAGTTTCCTTGTTAGGTTTTATTTGGAAGAGAAAAATTATACACTAGAATCCCTCCAACAAAACACAACCTAAATTTGGAGTGAAGTTAATTTAGCCTCTTACTTTTTGCATTTACATTCTAGGTGTTATATTCTTACACCTTAACTAACCTACAACCTAACCTTTCAATGCTTTTAAGGATTTGGAACCCAATGGTGTCTTTTCTTTTCCAATTATAATATTATAGCCTAACCTAACAAGTCTTTTAGGGAACCACAACCCCATCACGTGATTCTCATTACCTTTTCTACATCACAATCTTACAAATGGTAAATTTATCAAATCCACAACTTATTATTTAAAAAGTAATTTTGACCTATAACACCATCTAACCTTCATTAAATTAATTCATCCTATAACTTTTCCCATCTAACCTTAATTAAATTAATTCATCCTATAACTTTTCCCATCTAACCTTAATTAAATTAATTCATCCTCATATCTTTTCCAATGGCCTTATTGCAATATCGAGGTAATGATTATAGATTTTGAGACATGAACTTTTTCCTTTTAACTCAAATTCTTTAAACATTTGTATAGTAGGCAATTGAGTTTTTACACATTTTTACTTATTTTTTACTTACTCATTTTTTCTACATTTTACCTTGTCATTATCCATTTTTAGTTATTTTTTACTTTCTCTTTTTCCCTACATTTTACCTTGCCATTATCCATTTTGCTATATGAGATGGAACTAATTTCAATAAAGTAACTAGATTACACTTTTGTGATTTTGGTAGATTTCTATTAAATCTAAAAAAGAGTTGTATTTTTATAAACTTGTCTAGACTACTAAAGATTGATAAAAATTACATTAACTATATCCATATTTCTTTCTTCAAATACATTAACAATACATTTACTATATAATTTTTTATTTAATATATATATAACTTTATATGTATTATATTAATAATTAGGTAAATAAGCATCTCCAAAGCCTTTTAGCTTATGTCAAACCACTTTATCTACTTTAGAAAAAATGGCTAGAAATATAAACAATAATTGTTTGAAATAGAGAAATAAAAACTTGCCCTATATAAATGGAGTATTAAAGCAATAATTGTGGATAATTATAGACATAGTGTCTATGCCTTTGAACTTGTTGTAGTGTAGCTTTTCTATAAGATTTGATTATATAATAATAATATATTTTTAAGGTCACGGCTAAACCAGAAACCAAACTGGTGTATGAGACCCCCTTGTTTGTGGGACAAGGGACCCCATCCGCCCAACGATTTGGCTGGTAAAGTCTACGGAGGTATACATATCCTACCCATGTATACATACATACATGCACAACAAGAAGTCCCTACATTAAGTGGAAGGAGTTACCTTGTCAATCAATACTCAACACATGCAACTAAAGATCCTATCTAAAACATAATTAAATTTCAAGCTTTTCTGACCAAGTGGAAGGATCCAGGGAAGAAAAGAGGAGGATCATGTCTAGTCCTTGCAGATTAATGCCAATTTCAATCTACTCCATTTTATTTTAGTCTTCCACATGAAGGAGCATTCATAAATTACAGAATTACTAACTATTGCACTAACAATTGCGCTCTAAGTTTTAGTGCTTGCATACGAAGATTAAACACGGAACCAATATAGCCAAATTTTTCAAACATAAATTCCAATGTAAAGATTCTTTTCTAAAATTAAACCAAAATTTTTGGATGACATAAGAAAAAAATAATACTAATATGTCCTTGAAATGATTTAGTATGTAGTTTGTAATGATTTGATGCATGTGAATGAAAGTGTGGAATAAGATCTCTCAAACGTTAGAACGTAAATCATCAAAATATCTTAGGTCTTCGGGATACCCGAGGTAGTGGGCACTCCTTGGTCTTGGTCGACGCCCTCCCTGGATTGTGAAAGAATTTATGCAGAAACTAAGAAACTGCAAAACTGCATAGCCTTCGTTCTACTTAGGAAATAGATTTTTAAACTAATGTTATTTAATAATTCTTATTTAACACGGATTTTAATAATTGTTTTATAACATCCAGAATTGTGGTGGCAAATAAAAGAGTGTAACGTATTTCTCAGTGCTTACACGTCTCTGTTGGTGGTTGTGATCTACATGCAGGACACCTAACACCTGCCAACTTCTATGAAAATACATACAACAAATAAGTTCCTTCCATAGAAAACACTTGGAAGAAATTTCAACAAGGCTGGCTATAAATCTGAGCAAGGAGCAGAGAGGCGGTGTGACAGGTTAATCTTCGATTCGACTCCCTTCCCTCGCTGGAAATGGAGCTTAAAATCTCTAGTGTGATGCTGGAAATGGAGCTTAAAATCTCTAGTGTGATGGAATGTCTATAAGAAAGGAGTGCAAAGCCTATGGTTTTGGAGATGGTGAGTGGTATAGCATAAATATCAACTTCGAATTGTCCAACTTCCTAATAGAGTTCAATTAGCTTACAATAAGCATTGGCCTTGGCCAACCTTTCATTCTCGATATGTTTGATACAAAGAATGAGTTCTCTCTCACATAGTTTGAAACCTAAGGTGTTCTTATAGTAGTTAGTCTATTTGAGTAGTTAAAGAATCAGGTAGTAGGATATTCAGTGTTTTGATGAAATTTGAACCATATAGCACCGTGTTGAGAAGGGGTAAACATATCCCACTTTTTCCAAGCTTGCTAAGGGAGATTTGAAAGGAAACTACGACCAACGATTCTGCACCAATGATTCAATTCAATCACGATCCAATGATTCACTTATCTCCTCCACGATTTGCTCAACTAAGTCCAAGATCGGCGTGATTTCAAGCCAAAGTGTTTGAGCGATGGTTGAATGAATTAAAAGAATGGCGCGATTTCAAGTTATACCCAATTACCTTAGAGCAAATTCAAGACATTACAGGGCTTGCCCTTGGATTTTTTCCTTTTCTGGTTGATTTTTAGATTTGGTATCCAAAAACTTAACATCCTTGGAATGTGGCCATGCTCATAAACTGCCCTGCCCCTCCAAGGTCCGGGTCGCTCTTGGATTGTGACCATGCTCATAAACACTCCCCTGCCCCTCCAAGGTCTGGGTTTCTCTATTGGATACTCTATTAAAATTGAATGTTACCCATGAGGAGGGACTCCAAATCTGGGTGAAAGTTGCCTTTGTTAAACCATCATCTGTTGATGATGAAATGTTATCCACGGGGAAAACTTGAAGGAAATGAATACTTGACCCAGTTGACATTTTACAATGTTTTACAAGGTGGGTAATTCACTGGCTGGGCTGTTAATAAAATCATCCATATAATGGTTTATTTGATTGGAATTATTGCTTAAAATTCATTTCTTTTGTGGAATCATGGATGGGTCCTACTTTGAATCATCCAAGAACTCCCTCGAAGGAAAGGGAGAAACACAAAAAGATGGCCACTACAAGCATATAGAACATCAGGAGTATGGAAGTAGAATGTGCTAAGTTGTATGTAGAAAGAACAAGCATTTGTATCACATCTGAATAAATATGTGGAGTTGCATGAGATTGCCCATAAGATACATGCTATGCAAGATAAGGCACATAATTTCAAAGAAGTAATGAGTACTTTACCTCCATCAGAGGTGGTAACAAAAATGGTCGAAAACAAGAAGTTATATTAAAAAATACATCAACTAAGGGTTGAGCAGTAGGCTCATTTACAAAAGATTGAGGTATTTCAAGAAGAAGCCTATATGGTGACCACGAAGTTAGCATCCACTCAAGGCATGGTCAAGAAGGTAGTGCAGGAAACCACTGAAAAAATTGAAGACTCACTTAACTGCAGAAATAACCGAGGAAATTATGTAGAAGGAATCCCAATTCAAGGAAAACGTTGCAGTGACCAACGATATACTACAAAGAATTTTGGTGACATGGAAGCATACCTGAAGTGGCTCGGGATGAGCCACATGTTAGTGTTGGGGCATGTTGGAGCAATCTATTTTGGATAAGGCTTGGGAATCGCACAGGAACAAATTGCATGACATTTTGGCTAAGAAGAAGTATGCATGTAATGCAGTTGGAGAATGTTCGGGAGTCAGCGTTCAAAAGGAAGAAAGTAGTTAGGAGTTTTGGGACATTTTTTCCACATTGTAACAAGCTGAAACCTATTGTAAATATATAAATTGCAATGGGTTTTTCAGTAGAAGTAGTTAGTTCTTTTGAGAAGTCAATTTCTTTTTGAGTGATGAATTTTGGAACGAGAGATTGAGTGAAGAATTGTCTAAGTGTTCGAGAGTTTTGAGTTATGACTGAGGTTTTCGGGAGGTAGGCTCACACTAAAGAAAAATGACTGAGGCACATTTGGATAATGTCAACTGATATATCTTATTGTAAGCACAACACACAACTATAAGGAAATTATGAATGAATAAAATAAGAAGCTAGCCATTGTGGACATAGCCCAATTTAAGGTGAACCATGTTAAAACCTTGTGTCGCGAAGTGTTTTTTTCGTGTGCTATGTTCCTGATGCATATGATGTTTACTGTTACTTTGCAATGATGGTAAATTCTTACTTTTCAGAATATGTCTCTGATATATGTTGTAACGATCCCGCACAGTTAATTTAATGATGAATGAATGAATGTTAAGTGAAGTAATTCCGCACATAGGGTATGTTGAATGGTAATTACAGGTTAAGTAACAAAAATTACGCACACAGTAGATGAATGGATAATGCATAGTATGGTCATGTTGAATGCCTCACTTCCCCCCCACTACAAAAAATTGGTTCCTATAGCCCCTCTAGATGCCTCGGGTGAGACTTCACTAGCATGTAGGTGATTCCATAAGGGATGGTGTATAAGGTTTTTTGTTGGGGCCTTCCCACTGCATGCCAAAATTGACCCTACTTCAATATACCCCACTATCTAACATCATGTTATTCCAACTACTTATGAATCATCCGATTGTAGGTGGGCCTTCTTTTTTGAAAAATGTGCCCTTCTATATTATTTATCTTCTGGATGGTGGAGCCCTCTTATTTGGTGGTGAAATCTTATGTGATTCTTATAGATTTATATTTATACTTTTGATTTTGAGGTTGTGCTACAACATTCTTCTTTCTGGTCCAGGGTTTCAGTGGCCTTCCTCTTCCCTAGTTTTTTTGGAGGGTCAATACCAAATTCCTCAAAATCTTCTCAATGATTGTCAAAGGCTCCGATTCATCCCCCAAAATGAATCACCTCAACGATACCTTTCCAATGAGCTATCGTGTGCCCCAAACAAAGATCGTATGCCAAAGTTACACACCCCGGAAAGTTGATACACCAAACTACCCAAAACGGGGTCCACAAAACTGTTGGCTTTTCATCTTCTAGGGTTAGGGTTTTGGATTTTATTTATGATAAAAAGGCCTTTGGAGACTCATTGTAAAATCATCTTCTTGCGAATGTGATTAGCGGACACATCTCTTCTCAGAGATAAGTTGTCACCATTATAGTGAGTCTTTCACTCTGTATTTTTACAGTCTTTGTAAAATTGTTCTCATTAATAGAAAATTGTGTATCACTGTATTTTTGTGTTTATGGTTTCATCTATGATACATTTCGGTTATATTATTGGATATCCAAGATATCTATGTACATTGATTTATTATATTTTCTCTCTCATTTCGTGCCGAAAATAATCTGGATCAGTGGTATCAGAGCAGGTTGTTCTTGATCGTTTTTCAGTGCATGTCCCCAACGAGGTCCGACTATAGCAAGTTGGGTCACAATCTTGTTTCTCTTGAGGAAAATCACTCTCACACGCCCAATAAACCTTCCATGGCGGAAGAAAAGAAAAATGACACAACAGACGATTCTATTAATATGTTGCTTTAGAAAGCTTTCACGCGATAGAGGGACGAAATGATGGAGAATTTTTCCCACATCCTTCAATTCCTGTCGATAACAACAAACACATCTTCATCAAGTGGCCACTTTGGAGGAACCTCACATTTCAAGGTACAAGTTAATTTTGATATTCTCATATTTGAAGGACAGATAGATGCATATGTCCTAGAAAAATGGTTAAATCTGCTGAAAGATTATTTCTCTGACAGGGAAAAGATCACTTTCACACTCCTTAAGGCTCTCCCCCATGTCAAACATTGGTGGGAAACTTACTGGGAGTAGAGGAGTCTGGAATATATGGGTCCGAGCCCACTTGGGAATTTTTTGTGGATGTGGTAAATGAACAATATTACCCTGTTGGCAACTATGAGGATTAGTACATGAGATGGACCACACTGCGAAAAGAGAGGGGCCAAGCAGTTCCAGAGTTCACCAATACCTTCCATACCTTGTGCACCAAGCTGGGTATCAAAGACTCCGAATGACATTTGGTTCTGAAATATCGTGGGGCTCTACACAGATACATCCAAACTGAAATTGATTTTTTGGACATCTCATCACTTGATGTTGCTTATCGATAAGTTGTTAAAATTGAGAAGAAATTTAAGCACCAGAACAAACAGGAGTTCGAGTCTACAAATCCACAACAACCAAAGTATGATAAATACGAACCTAATAAGCAATATCCCAAAAACCAATTCAAGCCACTAGAAAATAAGGGTCACAGAAAGACGAAGGACACCGAAAAATGGTGCGATTTCCACAAAATCCCATGGCACAACACCAATGAATGTCGCTCAAAACAATCATTGGTGGATGAGATCAAAGACAAGGAGTCGAATGCTGATTCAAAATATGATTTAGAAAATAATGATAGAAGATAGATCATCAACGCAAACCCCACTGCAATTGTTGCGACCGCAACAATTCAACCAGAAGAACCAACAGATCCTGAAGAGGGGGAGTGCCTTTTTCATTCACAGATGTGGGTGAAGGGGACCCGCTGCATTTTATTGTTGATAGTGGAAGCCAGAATATCCTCATCTCAGCGGAGGTCGTCAAACAATTGGGATTGTCGACAACAACACACCCACAACCATACAACATCGGGTGGCTTCGCCAGGGATGAGATCTTCGTGTTATCCAACAGTCTCAATTGTCATACAACATCCATCCCTTCAAGGATGAGGTATTATGTGATTTTACCTCGCTCGATGTCTATGATATTCTCTTGGGCCAGCCATATATGTGGAAGCACCATGCTATCTATGAGTCTCGACCCCGTAGTGTCATTGTTACTCTTGGGGGTCATCTCTACAGGATAATAGAGGTAGTTCCAAATATTGTCCCACCTAAACAATGTCGCAATGTAGTATCTCATACTACAAAATTCAACTTCTTCACAATTTGTTCAAAAGGTGAACAAAAGGATATTGCAACCACTACAACCTCGGCCCAAGCGCCTTCTATCCAACAGAAGCAGGTTGAAAAGATTGCAACAAATTGTAAAGATTCCTTCTGCACACAGGAATATCATTTAGCCAAACTGGTTAAAAAGGTCCAACCCTTCCAACCACAGGTTCATGACAAACTTCAACAAGCTAAGCAATGCAACTTCTCCAATGAAGCAAGCAACTCATCAAGATGCAGATTCGAAAAATGCTTTTCCCTCTCCTCCAAACATTCAACGCAATGGATACCATTGCTTCATAAGGAGGGAGGATTGATCTAGGTGGATATCAGTGGCCACCCACCTTTTCCAACTGGCTCAAAACAGTTTTCTGGCAATTTTGGTAATTTACTATTTTTAGCAGTTTTTAACTTCCGGGGCCATTTTGAGGGCCTAAATGAAGGTTTTTTGGGATTGAGCTTCTCAATGATAATGAAATGCTTTGATTGAGCCCCCAAAATGAATCTCCTTGATGATACATTTCCAAATAGCTATCGTGCGCCCCAAACGGATATCGTATGCCAACGTTACGCCCCCGGGAAGTTGATACACCAAACTACCCAAAACGGGGTCCACAAAACTATTGGCTTTTCATCTTCCTGGGTTAGGATTTTGGATTTTCTTTATGATAAAAGGGCCTTTGGAGCCTCACTGTAAAATCATCTTCTTGTGAATGTGAGTAGTGGACACATCTCTTCTCAGCGATAAGCTTCCACCATTCTAGTGAGTATTTCACTATGTATTTTTACAGTCTTTGTACATTTTCGCTCATTAATAGAAAATTGTGTATTCATGTATCCCTGTGTTTATGGTAGCATCTCTGATACATTTTGGTTATATTGTTGGATATCCAAGATATATTTGTACATTGCTTTATTATATATTCGCTCTCATTTTGTGCCAAAAATAATCCAGATCAGTGGTCTCAAAGCAGGCTGCTCTTGATCGTTTTTTAGTGCATATCCCCGACGAGGTCTGAGTATAACAAGTTGGGTATCAAGATTGTCTCTCTTGAGGAAAATCACTCTCGCATGCCAAAGAAACCCTCCATGGCAGAAGAAAATAAAAATGACAGAGAAGACGATTCTATTAATCTGTTGCTTGAGCAAACTCTCACATGACAGAGGGACAAAATGATGGACAATTTTGCCCACATTCTTCAATGCCTTTACGATAAAAACATGTGAATCTTCATCAAGTGACCACTTTGGAGGAACCTCACCTTTCAAGGTACAATTTAATTTTGATATTCCCATATTTGAAGGACAGATAGATGAGGATGCCCTAGAAAAATGGTTAAATCTGCTAGATGGTTATTTCTCTGTTCATAATTTCCCTAACAGGGAAAAGATCACCTTCACACTCCTTAAGGCTCTCGCCCATGCCAAACATTGGTGGGAAACTTACTGGGAGAAAATATCCACAGAGGAGTCTGGAATATATGGGGCCGAGCCCACTTGGGATTTTTTTGTGGATGCAGTAAAGGAATAGTATTACCTTGTTGGAAACTATGAGGACCAGTACATGAGATGGACCACACTACGGCAAGAGTGGGGCCAATTGGTTCCAGAGATCACCAATACCTTCCATACCATGTACACCAAGCTGGGTATCAAAGACTCTGAACGACATTTGGTTTTGAAATACTGTGGGGCTCTACATAGATACATCCAAACTGAAATGGATTTTCTAGACATCTCATCACTTAGTGCTACTTATCGATATGTTGTTAAAATTGAGAAAAATTTAAGCACTAGAACAACTGGGAGTTTGGGTCTACAAATATGTAACAACCAAAGTATGATAAAGACAACCCTAACAAACAGTCTCCTAAAAACCAGTCCAAGCCACATGAAAAGAAGGGTCACAGAAAGAGAAAGGACACCAGAAAATGGTGCGATTTCCACAATATCCCTTGGCACAACACCGAGGAATGTCTCTCAAAATAGTCATTGGTGGCTGATATCAAAGACAAGGAGCTGAACCCTGATTCTGAATCTAATTTTGAAAACACTAGTAAAATATAGATCATCGACGAAGAGGGGAAGTGCCTTTTTCATTCACAGATGTGGGTGAAGGGGACCCCACTACATTTTATTGTTGATAGCGGAATCCAGGAGAACCTCATCTCAGTAGAGGTTTTCAAATAGTTGGGATTGTCAACAACACCACAGCCGCAACCATACAACATCAAGTGGCTTTTCCAGGGATGAGATCTCCGTGTCAGCTAACAATGTCAATTGTCATACGACATCCAACCCTTCAAGGATGAGGTATTATGTGATGTTTCCCCACTGGATTTCTGTGATGTTCTCTTGGGCCAACCATATATGTGGAAGCGCCATGCTGTTTATGAGTCTCGACTCCGCAGTGTCATTGTTTCTCTGGGGGGTCATCTCTACATAATACCAGAGGTAGTTTCGACTACTGTTCCACCTAAATAGTGTCGCAAGGTAGTATCTCATACTACAAAATTCAGCCTCTTCACATTCTGTTCAAAAGGTGAACAGAAGGATACTGCAACCACTATAGCCTCGACCCAAGAACCTTCTATCCAACAGAAGAAGGTCGAAAAGATTGCAATAAAGTGTAAATATTCATTCTGCACACATAAATATCATGTATCCAGATTGGTTAAAAATTTCCAGCCCTTCTAGCCACATGTTCGTGACAACCTTCAACAAGCTAAGCATCATAACTTCTCCCACAAAGCAAGCGACTCATCAAGATGTAGATTCAACAAACACTTTTCCCTCTCCCTTGGGCACTCAATGCAATGGAGACCATTTCTTCCTAAGGAGGGAGGATTGATCCAAGTGGATATCGGTGGCCACCCAACTTTTCCAACTGGCTCAAAATAATTTTCTGGCAATTTTGGTAATTTACTATTTTTGGCAGTTTTTAACTTCCCGGACCATTTTGAGGGCCTAAATGAATTTTTTTTGTGATCAAGATTCTCAATGATATCCAAAGGCTCTGATTGATCCCCCTAAATGAATCTCCTCAACGATACCTTTCCAATGAGCTATCGTGCGCCCCAAACAAAGATTGTATGCCAAAGTTATGCCCTCGTGAAGTTGATACACCAAACTACCCAAAACGGGGTACACAAAACTGTTGGCTTTTCATCTTCCGGGGTCATGGTTTTTTATTTTATTTATGATAAAAATGCCTTTGGAGCCTCATTGTAAAATCATCTTCTTGCGAATGCGAGTAGTGGACACATCTCTTCTTAGAGATAAGCTGCCACCATTCTAGCGAGTCTTTCACTCTGTATGTTTACAGTCTATGTACATTTTCGCTCATTAATAGAAAAATGTGTATTACTATATCTATGTGTTTATGGTTTCATCTCTGATACATTTCTGTTATATTATTGGATATCCGAGATATCTCTGGACAATGCTTTATTATATCTCCGCTCTCATTTTGTGTAAAAAATAATCTGGATCAACTTTACTTTAAAACATATACAATTATGTCATTGTGTCTAGTTACACTCACTAAATTTCAGTTTAGTTCTTTTCTTTGATCAAACTATTTCATTTAAAAAGCATAATTTAGCACTTTCCACTTGAAATTCACACACTCATTGGAAGTTTAGAATCATAGGGGACCCTTTTTCACCTTGACATTCTAGATGCCAACAAGGCCTCCCACAATTATTGGGAGGCATCTCTAGTCTTACTGCTTCACCAGTTCATCCTTCCCATCTATATCTACCTTTGAACACAATAGTTCTTGGTCAAACCTTTCTCATCTCAACTTAGTTATGTTAAGTTGCTCAAAACAATACATCTATTGGCACTTCCTCATCAGGAATTGGCCCCCAACCCTCAAGTAATATGGCAGGTATTCCACAACCAAACCAACCCACCACCAATGCACCTAATCTGCCATATATGGTGTCATCAATTCTCTCATATCAAACAAAATTTACCAAAGAACCCATCTTTCATGTCACAGTTTGGTGCGCAATTCCAACCAAATTTCCTCGAGACATTCCAAAGTTTGAAGAGAGGTTGGGTGAATATTCGACCAACCATATTATGACTTTCCACCCGTGGTGCTCATCTAATAGCATCACAGACGATTCACTCTAGCTATGCTTGTTCCAAAGAACCTTAACTTGAATGTCAACCAAATGGTATATCAATGAAAAAGCTAGGTCAAATGCCACTTTTTCATAATTATCTAATGCAATCCACACATTTTTTCAATTACTTGTTCATCATGATACATGCCTAGAATTCCTCATGGATTTTTGATAGAACACTTATACACACATCGTGGACAATATCCATGAGTGGTGTTGATGGTGAATTCTATGAAAAATCAAAGTCAAGGACAAAATCCTTATGGACTGGTTCTTGAAGTCCCTTTTGCCACTAATTTCCAAAGACGAGGCCACTACTATTCTCGAGACGAAGGACAAAGTGATTCTCAAAGAACAACACTTTGAACTAATATATGCTCATTCAAGGTACCTATAGATATTCTTCCTATATGGTACTCACCCTCAACCATTTGAATAACTCAAACCTGGGACATCCCACCCTACAAATGGATTGATTGGGTAAATCACCCATTTTAACCCCCCTTGCAATTTGTCACCCTCATATAGTACCAGTTAGTATCAAAACCATTATGGAGGAACCTTGTCATATGCATGTATTATTGAAACACCATACGCATCCAACAACATGCCCCCAAATCCCCCTCCCCAAATTCTAGAGTGGCACAACCTTGAAAGGATTATGACTTCCATGCCTCCTCAAGGGATGAATGTCACCCCCCATATACACAGGCACACTTGAAATAACTATAACTGAAGTAGGAGGGTATACACATCATACCCCAACTATGGGAAATCACCACTAAGTAATCTATATCACCCTTTTCCTGATCCCCCAAAAGCTATTGCTACACCCCCACAAGCTCAACAACAGGCCACCATTAACTTCATTCAACCTTAACTAGATAAAAATGTTCAAGCATTTGAACAACGAAACCTAGTTAACTTTGCCACATGATAGAACAATGGAAAAAATAAAGGGAAGAACAAGAATAAATGGAATCATGCACAGGGGGGAAATTCCCAAAACCAAAACATGAACGTAGGGGGAATTTCTAATGATGGAAACCATAACCAAAATTTTGGTAACAACAACCAGCGAAAATAGAAGAAGAAGAAGAAAAATATTCATACCAACTTCCCCTATGCCATATGCAGTAATTATAGTCACTATACTCATAATTTCCCCCAAATTATGGATTTCAAGTAGATGAAGGAATCTATATCCAACCAAGGTGCCCCTACCCCTCAAGGTGTTGCACCTCTCCAATAGAATTTTCCTCAATCCCCACAACCAACAATACTACACAACCCCTTCCCTCATCAAGGAGTTGTTGCTTCCCAACAAGAAACTGGATCCCCCACGCATCCAACAAGACAGTACCCAACCTTGGGTCAAGATCAACATGAAGAGTCTACTTTTCATAATATTATTATGAATTCAATAGATATTCATCTGCAAACTCACAACTGCCAATACAATATGCCTACCGATTTTTTTTTATCACATCAAATTCCACCCAATTGTCAGTTAATGTACCCTTAATGATCCCACATCCTAGTGGTGACCCTAGGGAAAAATTTAGGCTCCGTTGAGATGACCCCTTCCACTATTACCCTTTGGGCATACAATGGCTTCCTATCTCAGTCCGATGAACTTTTCAAAAACATCCATGCGGATCTAGAAGAAAAAAATGGTCTTAATCAATATCGAGGTCATTGATCCCCCATTGGACTACAACATCCTCCTATGATGCAATTACATGTAAACAATGAAGGTTGTTACTTCGTTAGTGTTTCACACTATGATTTTCCCTCACAATGGGAAGTTTATCACAACCGATCAACTAACACACTACGAAAAAACCACTCTATGAACCTAGATAATGTTCCCCCCCTCATCAAGGGACATCATGAATTCACATCCTTCATGGAAATAGGTTTGGGGATCTTCAAAGACTCCTCACTCCTTGGCACCTATTAGGGTGAACCACCTTATGTTTCACTCCTAGATTCTTCTCAAGTATAAACCATCACCTTTTCTCACAACACAACCATATTCCCCCTCATCTACCCCTAATATTCCATCCATAAATGACCAAACCAATCCCTCATAGTCCATTCCCCACCCCCACCCCCTCACCCAAAATTCCATTTTTCTACCCACCACTGGGCATTAAAGATTGTCAGGTTGTATCAACACTCATACTCCAAAACATGGTATTGGTATTACTAGTGTGGTATCTTGACCCTCCATCTATGGTACCAACAACTACACCCACACCCAAAATAGTTGTACAAACAATGAAAACTCATGTCAACCCAATATCGATAGAAATTAGTCACACAACTGAGCAGAAAAGTAAAACTACTAGGGGAAAGAAGAAGAAGGTAGGGGGATATGCCTAGACCACACCATGAGGTACCTCCTCCCTATGCACTTTGCGATAATCTAGGTCGTCCTACAAATTTGTGCTCCACACCTCCTAAATTAAGGAATCTTATCCATCTACCAAAGACAACACCACTACTACCCACCTCCTCCACTATAGGCACTTATACAATGCACAATAAGATGCTACATATAAATCTCCCTTATGTCATATGTTTAGAATATGGATACTATACTCACCATTATCCCGACCTCTCACACTTTCATGAAACACTTGATACAGTCTGTGAAATGACTCTTCCAACACCTAAGCAACCGACATCACAATTGACATTGGTCATCGAGAAGGGTTCATCCAATATTTACTATGTGTCCACCTTAGTGAACTCACATAATATTTTCCCATGCACACTTTGCGGGAATTTTGATTACTTCAATTAACTTTTCCCACTCATTATCGAATACCAAACTGATCATATGACCTAGATTCATCACCTTCAAGAATCTCTCATTGTAATAAGAGCCACTATAATTGTAGCCACCCCCTAAGGCTACCTTAACTCCTCTCCATAGGATTAGGAACCACCATCCTCTTCCCCTATGGCCTCCCTAGTATACTAACAACATGAGAAACCTCCTTTTTCCCCAACCAGTTCCCCAGTCAGTGCTTGGAAAAAGTTCTTCTCCCTCCTAGAGAACACGACACACATGATTGTGTACACATTTTCTATATTTCCTTAGCCATAGGTTCAATACCTTTAGTCAACCACTTTGTTGGCAGCCAACCCACATTTTTCTCAATAAATTTCAAAAGCTGCCTACACCCCTTACTGTATCTTGATGAAATCTCTGTCGCATTATGTTAATGGACATATGTCTCGTTTTCGCAACCATTACAATTCGATTTCGACTTAGTTTTCACAATTGCAAATGTGAAAACTCCGACTTCGTTGGCTGTACTATCGTCGTCTTCTTGATTTGTTGGTTGATACTTGATCACTGGTTTATTGTATGATTGGTTAAGATTTCAAAAGACTCATGATCTTGATCATTGACTTACCTTGATTGCGCTTTCTAATATGTTCCATCATTAAAACTTTGAGCATGAAAGATTATTGTTTTATTTATGACAATTGTAACATGTTGGCTCATAATGTTTTACCCTTGTTATGGTTTTCATTTTGATTATCATTTGAAAAGTTTGTATTGGGATGGAAACGCATATGGTATACACCAAATATGATGGCAAAATTCATTAAGGTATGATAACAATGGTCTAAATAGCATCTTGTTCGACTTTGGGAAATCGATTTTTGGCATACTATGCTTACCAAGCAAACTATACGATGAGTATGAAACCCCGAGCTATCAGTTAACATTAAACCTTGTGATTAAGTGGATAACGGTGGGATTGGCGCGTTAACTCATAATTGAGACAGGTACTGTGTTGTTATTGATCTGAACACTTGGCACTTGGATGTCATATTATGTGCTGGTTCTGATTCGTATGTTGGCACGTAGATATGGTGAATCACCCGCTCGCTAGTCAATGCAATTGGTTTTATGATTATGATGTGAACAAGACTCATTAATATGGTAAGTGGTGATGTTAAACCCACCACCTTCGCACGCCTGAGTAAGTTTTCGGTCTCGTCAAGCATTCAAGCCTTGAAACCCTTTCGGGATTCACTCTGTGTATTGTGTCTCCGATGTGAACCCTACCATGGTCGTGAGGAGATGGCTCCTGTGGTGAGAGCTGAGCCTAATGGCAGTCAGGCACTGTTAACATTTGATGGAGCATATGCCGACCTCGAGGAATTCGGGTGGCTTTCGTTTATTCGGAAATTTGATGGCTTCAATATGATTGTTGCTAGGCAATTCGCACTGTCGTTTGACGGTGGCAGAGCCAAGGTTGGAGACCTACAGTTGTAAATCACCGAGCAGTCTATCAGTTTGGCAACCGGTCTACCTGTTATCGGAGAAAAATGGTCCAAGAACTACAAGGTTAACGATGTCCCCTGGACATTACTGTTTCGCTCTCGCACTGTAAAATCATGTAACAGAGGACTTCCAACAAAAATGCTTAAGCCTCGCTGGTATGACCTGCTGATGATCCTCAAGCAATTTATAACGTGCGAAGGCAGGTATGGATTCGTCTTTCTATTCCATCTACGTTTGCTTATGGTGTTTATGGGTTTTGAGTTCAACCTGCCGTATTATTTACACCGAAGTATATTTAAAATGGCAAAGAGATATAAACGAAATCAGGCTGACACGAGCCTATTTCATGTTGGTTTGATTAAGATGCTGGTTGTTAGTGAATTGGGTCTGCGTCAATATTCCTGGCAGAATTTCCTCAACAGGAATGGTTTCGAAGAATCAAACCCTCCTCCTGTTGATAAACCTATGGTTTCCGGGGATAAGACTACCCCTATTCCCTACAGTGTTCTACTACCCACACCTGAACCTGACTCACCTATGGCCGAGACTAAAGATGTTAAGCCCATAACCTCTAAGGCAAGGGCTAAGAACGCGGTGAAAAGCAAAAGGAATGCTAGAATGATCTCTCGTATGGAGAGAAACAAGTCGAAACCCCCTATCAAAACCGAGCCTATCACGATTGGTGATGACTCTGATTCGAGTATTGAGCGTTTTCTCGCTCGAGAGGGTTTTGATAATGATGAACCTCCCTACGATTTCGTTGATAATTTGCCTCCCTGTCTTCAAGACAATCCAGACTATCCTGGTATCAAGTCATCTTTTGAAACCCGTGGTGAAACGTCCAAACCCTCCCCTGCTCGAAAGGTTACTGCACCCTGTGACCAGTGTGGACTATGGCTAGAACGTTACTACTTGGATGTTCCAAAGCTACAATCCAAGATTCAAGATTTGGAGAGCCATGTAGCAAGGTTAGCTGGTCGCAATGATAAAGGGCATCCAAATGATAAAAATCAACTTACCACTGGATCAATCCTGTTTAAAAACGTTGAATCTGCGACCGCCATTGTTAATTCCAAATTGACATAACCGCAGCAGGTATGATGGTATGCCCTTCCCTCTTTTATGCAGTGATATCATGTGCTCTGTTGATAAGTTTGACTCGCCTTGTCATGCATGAGTTTTATCTATTTCTGGATTGACTATAATTGGTTTTGAAAATGTTATGGTTTCATATATTTTCTATTTCTGGGATATGAATGATATTTCTGTTTGATTCAGTTATCTCCTGTATGATACGATGAGTTAATCGGTTGATTGTGTTAGTTGTAGTTTCTACTTTGAGACCGATTTGAATGCACTATGTTTAATGATCAATTCTCGAATAGATATTGGCTGTTACAATGTTGATTGCATTCTGATGATCGATATGGTTATATGAATTGGTTAATAATATCAAATCTTTTTGATTTGTAATATCTCGTTGATGACTCTGTTAAAATTCTGTGTATTAATAGTAGAGTGATCCAACGTGGATATTGATGATTCAATACGATTTTTGCGTTGTGTTAATAATATCGATATGGTATTTTGAATGTGATTGGTCAATCACAGTTATGAATTTGTTTGCAAGATTATGATAACTACGATTGAATCAAATGGATACTGGAATAATAAGAATGGACTTAACGCATATCTGGTAACAATGATCCCATGCGATTTTGTTTGTTTTGGATGATGTTGTGGAACATTCTGGTTATGATTGTATTCGATTTTGTGGAAAATTGGATAAACAGAGTATTCCTGTTTCATATCGATTGGCCGAATTATACTGTTCTTACCATATGCCATTCAGTTTGGATTGATTGAATCCATAATGATTTATTAGATATTGATATTTGATTAAATATGATTTGGTTTGATTCATAACTGGTTCTTTTACTATTTTGACCAGCTACAGAATCAAACGATTCTGTAGCTGAGTCTATAGTTGCAATTTTATTGTTATTTTCTTAATTAAACAGTTTTCTAACTTGATTCTGGTATCTATTGCAGGGCATTACGAATTTTCAATAGATACTATGGACAGTTGGGGAAAGATCTACAGTTTTTATTTGCATTTTAGTTTTAGAGATTTTTGGGATTAATCCCATATTTTGTAAACTGTTTGCTATTTTCTCACAAGGGTGTTTTTACCTTGTGAAAGACTTATTTAAACCTTTGAGTTTTGTAATAAGGGATCCTGAGTTTTTTGGGAGAACAAGGATTTGCGAGCTTAATGCAAACTGGAGCAGAATTAATGCATTGTTATGGCCTTTGCTTCTCAATACATTGACACTTTGTTCTAAGTTTTGTATATCATCTTATGTCTGGTTTAGTATCACCTTGTTGTCTAAATCGAATTCAAATGATATAATTTCTTATTATTATGCATTCCTTGTTACTTCCTATTTGATAGAAGATATGACAGTTTAAGGATTCAGTTTATAAACGATAGCCTTGTCTTCTTTATGAATTGGATTATCATATATGAATTTGCTGTATTGTAGGCTTCCCTCTTACATAAATTCATAATCTTAAAACTGTTATGATTCTTTTTTTTATGTCTTGTTTGTCCTGCAACTCACTTCAGGAAGCATTATAGCTGATCCCTTGCGAGAAGCTTAAGGGATAAATGGTGTGAACTTCTTCCTCCAACCTGCTTACGAAGTCATCTTACACAGAGCAAACTTGGAGCATATCCAGGTTAATTAGATAGATATTTATTGTTTAATTAATAAATAGTTTAGTTAGATTTAGATTAGATTATTTAATTGCAGTTAGTTTCCTTTCTGTTTTACAAAATATAAAAAGACAAAATAGATCTTGGCTGTCTTGGGGTAGCGAACACATGATTTTTGCAGGTTTTAACCAAATCTGTAATTTGTCCATATTGTATATTTGTGAATAAAGAGTGATTGCTGCTGACAATTAGGTAGTTGATTTGAGTTATTATGATCATAGTTGGTAGTTTGTAGATAGTAATCTGTAGTTAGAATAGTATAGTTAGTTTTAGTT
>CBVK0100413804.1:0-19243 GCA_900067695.1 Picea abies
CTTTGTATAATTAAGGTACACTAGTCCATGACATTATAAGTAATCTGTTGTGTGGTTAAGTCAATATAATCTGAGTGCCCCAAGAGTGTTTTAGGACACTTAATCCATTTATTCATTCATAAATGCAAGTTAAACAACATAAAATTGTGATTTCACCCAAATTTAGATGACCATATTTGAGTGAAAAATGACAATTAAATGTAGAACATTTAGACTATGCCACTATGGGGGAAACTTGGGAAGGATTCAGGTCGCTAAATCAGAGGTCAAAATACTACACCTGTATGCAGATGGTGCCACCATTAAAGAATAATCATGCCACATCAACGTCGAAAAACCAGGATGCCCCAAACATAGAAAGGGGGAGTCTCCAACAGAAGTGGGAGGACCAAATGAAAATGAGAAAATATTGAGGCAAGCAATTGATGATGCCAAAAATTCCAAGGGAATGTGATAGTACAAGGATATGGGAGAGGAATTAGTTCACTAGAAGGAACATGTCCATATTGGGCAGGAAAAATGGGCGTTAAAGGTGTTTGACCCAGGTATAGGATACCATGGCAGTTGCTTTGGAAAATGACCATAACTCATGGTAAACATATACTTGGTTGTATCAATATTCCTATCCATCCCCATAATAATCATCTACCTAAAGGTTATCTCCAATACATCATCAACCATTAACCATCACTTCCACTTATTTGTTTCTGCCTATTGGTGTACCCTCCATATCCATATTGCACTCTGCATATTCCATTAGACCCTTAAGTGTACTACCAAGTTTGGAACCTACTCACACTGTAAGATTCTTTAGTACCACCCCATAATGTGAAGCTGGTGACTAGATAAAACACCCTTCTGAGTATCAATTGTGATGAATGACTGAATGAAACAAGGTGGAGTGTGCATCAAGTACTAAACATCGCCTTAGAGTTATAAAAACTGGTTCAAGGACATGTGAATACATGTAAATATAGTTATGATCGAATTATGTAAGCTACCTATGGTTGAATTTGGTACCCATGGGGAACATAACATATAAGGTTGTAAGTAGAGAGATAGAAAAGGAGAAGCATGTTAGAGATTCCTTAGGAGGAATCTTGGAGAGAAGAAAGTTGTATAAATTGTATTACAATTTGCTCAATTTTGTAATGGATATTGTTGGCACAGGGACAAACCTAGGGTTCAACTCTAACAACGCACCAACAAACCCTAACTACTGGCCCTTTCAGAAAAACCTGCGAAGCAGATGAAGTCTCACTCGAAGTAGTAATATGGGGGTTGCAAGACACAGGTGTCTACAATCAGAGGAAGTGGAAGATGATTCCAAAATAACAATGCAAGATAACTTAGAGATTCTTATCCTTATTATGTCTAGCTTTGCAAAGTTAGTTATATCACCGTATCTTCAATAGGAACAATAACAATGCATAACAGTATAACAAATAGAAAATAACACAACATTAACCACAAGAACAACAATATTCACGTGGTTCACCCTCTCCCTAGGGCTATGTCCGCAGAACTCTGTTTATCGATATAATAGGTAAAATCTATCTGCACACTTAGTTGTAGATCCTTCTCTCTCTTCCTCTTTATTTCCCCTCCCTATGCACCCAGCTAGAGGGTTGATCTTCGCACCTAGTTGAAGATCCAGAATACAAAATTTCTCTACCACAAAGTACTTCTATCTCTTGGTATTCATATTACCAACAACAAAAACCCTCTCAACTCTTTTGGACCTCTATTTATACATTACATTCAACTCTTAGACAACCCTAGACCGAAGTCTAGGTGTCAAAACCCTGGGTACCAAAACCCTAGGTCCACCTAACTCGCCTTTTCAGGACTTCACCAATCTATCCTTCCTTCTTCTCTGCGAGCTGCTCCAAAGAACATATTAGTGTCTTCGTTTACTTGTTGAAATGTCCACAATTCACCTTCCTTGCTCCTTTGTCTTCCTAGATCTTCTCTTTCAACGACTTGCTTTTCCTTACTTCGCTCCTTCTTTTATTCTTCTTTAACCACTTCGACCCTTCCTCGATTTGTGTGCCTTCTGCTCACTTCCTTCTTTGTATTTCATATTCTTTAATCTTTTCTTTATTCCTTGATACATGACCCAGAGCCAACAAGCCCCCAACACTCACATGTGACTCATCTCGAGTCACTGCAGGGTTGAACCTCCTGTATTACTTCGACTACAGACTGAGCGGAGTAACATGTGCTTTCTGCTTTATCCCTCCCTATCTTGTGCAAACTATCTTTTTTATGTCTGGTACCCAGTTTCAATTGCACCTGGTACCTAGACTCTTCTTCCTTTTCTTTTACTGAGAGTCGCACGACAACTGGTTGTCACAATATAACTTCAACCATCTCACATTTACTAAACCATCCTTCCATTCTCCATTAAGATTCTTCAACTGCGTAGCTCCACCTTCTGTAACATAGAAAAACTTGAATGGCCCAAGCCAATGTGTCCTAAACTTCCCTAGATGCTTCATGAACTTGTTGTCATACAAAAGTACCAAATCTCCTTGTTTAAATGATTTCTTCTTGATATGTATGTGTTGGTAATCATTTTCTTGTTCTTTTTGTACCTGCTGATGAAATCCTGCAATGAACCTATCTTCCTCCAGTTCCATCAACTATGTGAGCTTATCTTGAATGGCTTTGGTGTCATCCATAACTATAAATGCTGCAATTCTTAAACTAGGAACCAAGTATTCCATAGGTACCATTGCTTCCAAGCCATATGGTAACATAAAGGGAGTCTGTGTGGTTAGATTTTTGCAAGTATTTCTATAAGCCCATAGCACTACTAGAATTCTCAGATCCCAATCATCTATGTTGATATGGAAAATCTTAGTCAGCATTGTCTCCAAGATCTTATTGAAATCTTCAACTATACCATTCGCTTGTGGGTGGTATGGAGTGCTCTTAAGATGGTGAAATTCAAACTCCTGAGTCAAGGTTTCAATATTTTTTTTGATGAAGTGTGTGCCTTGATCACTCATAAGGATCTTTGGGCATCCAAATTTGGTTATGATATCCTCAAAGATGAATCGTGCAGCTGTAGCTGCACTATAGTCTTTAAATTCTCTTGATTCTTCCCATATGGTCAAATACTCTGTAGATGTATCGAGCTTATGTGTGCTTTCCTGGTGGTTTGATCGGTCCCACAAAGTCAATATCCCATTTCTCAAATTCTTGTAAGGTTAACTGAGGTGATAAAGGCATCTCATCCCTTCTAGAAGGCTTCCCTATCCTTTGGCATACATCGCAGGCTCTGTAGTATTCCTTAGCATCCTTGTGTAAAGTAGGCCACTAGAGGCCAGCCTTGAGAACCTTCTGCGTTGTTTCTTTCCTTGCATAATGGCCTCCTGTGATGTCTTCATGTGCTTTTGCGAGGATCAATGGTCTTTTAGACTTCATAACACATATTCTTAAGATCTCATCTGGTCCCATCTTATATAATTGTCGATCTATAAGTTGAAAATTTGCAGCGCGGACTACCAATTGTTTCTTCTGAATAATTGTATACTTGAGAGGAGTCATTCCCGTTGAGAGGAACTGGACTATTTTCGGGAAGTGATCATCAACTTTTCTGATGGCCAAAAACTGTGCATCTTGTAGGGTATCATCCAGGCTAGTAGGTTCCTCACCATGTTCTAACCTAGATAAGTGATCAGGTCCATTATTCATTCTTCCTAGCTTGACCATGATCTCAAAGTCATACTATTGAAATAATAGTAGCCATCTGCATATTCTTCCCCGCAACACTGGCTTTTTGACTAAGTAATTTAATGTAGAATGATCAATGAACATCCTAAAATGTCCTCCCAGCAAGTAGTGTCTAAACTTCTACAATGCATATACCATAGCTAAGACTTCTCTTTCAGTGGTAGTATAATTCCTTTCATATGTAGAAAGATTCCTGCTAGAAAAGGCTATAGGGTGGTTAATATCTCTTGCACCTGGCTGTGCCAAGACTTCTCCTAATGCAATGGATGAAGCATTGACATGAACATTGAACTCCTTACTCCAATCTGGAAACACCATGATAGGCGCAGTGACCATTTTCTACTTTAGTGTGTCAAAGCTATGTTGGCATTCTTCTATCCATTGAAACTTACTATCCTTCTTTAATAGCTTCTCCATAGGTGTTTTTATCTGTGTGTAACCTTTAATAAACTTTCTATAATATCCAATGTGTCCCATTGTAGTGTGCAACTGCCTTACTGAAGTAGGAGGTGGTAGATCAACAATGATAGCAATCTTGGAAGGATCTACCAACAACTCTTGTTTGCACACAATGTGTCCTAACTGTTAGCGATAAAAAATGACTTGAAAATTATTTCCAAATTACATGATAAGAGGAGCTTTAGGTAGAAGATTTATTTTTAGGTTTGAAAGTCATGAAGTCTTTGAGAAAGGCTTATAATCATATGAATTCAATAAAATGAGGATTTCACCCAATAAAATAGACCAAAAGTAAATTTTAGCTTTCGAAAGCTAAATGGTAATTTTACAGTGTTGTGAGTTGTCGAAAGTCAGGGCTTTCGACAGCTAAATCATATTTTCAAGTGCAAATGAGCTGTCGAAAGTGCACAAGAGTTTGGTTTTACTATGCCAAGTCATCATTTTCAAATGATGATTCTGAGCGACTAGAGAATCATTTTGAGAAATGGGTGGAGGTTTTTGTTACTAACACGTCAAAGAACAATAACCTCTCTCAATTTTCCTATAGGTGTCATAGATTGGTAGAATCAAATTCATCTCTAAGCCATAATTTTTGGATCTTAGAATTTCCCTGTTTGACATATGTTTTTGAAATGAATATCTCTGGGAAATGAAAATGAATATCAAATAAATGAGAGAGTTTTTCCTCACAACAAAAAAATATTCAAAAACCTCTCTCAGTTTTACAAAATATGTTTTTATGTGAGATATATAGGTGAATATTTGAGATGAATATTTCTAGAATTTTCAGCGGCTTATCAGGGTTCACAAAGGTACTGTTAGTTGTCAAATCCCTAGAAATTTGTCAAATCGTCCTACTCTGTTTCAGGAATGTAAGCTGATGAAAGAGAAGAGACTAGTATATCAAGATTATTTTTTCACAGATCTATATTTTATCATTCCAAATGGCACAAAGGGGGTTTCTATTCCAAGATAATAATTAAAGGCATCCAAACCACCTTTCTGTTCCAGTTTTTGAGGCATCAAGGAGGAGGAAAAAACCAAGTATGCTTCCTATTTTTGGCTAAAAATGTCTTTATGAAGACCTATGGAGCTGTCAAAGTTTTCATAAGATGACTTGATTAGATCCTACATATCATATTATTTTATTTTTCTCTATTAAAGGGATGTAAGATCTAATTTTGTAGGATCCTGAACTAATTTGTAAAGGCTATAAAGACTGTGATTCTGTAGATCATCATGAGGGGGGGACGGTCTGAGGACTGTGGTTCTTGTCTTGAAGGTTTGTATTTTTCATCCTTTAGTGATGTCCATTAATATATCTTGACATCGAGCTTCTTTCACTATGTTTTCTTAGTTTTTCATCTCTTTTTCTTTCTAAGTTTATGTATACTCAATGACAGAAGGTTATAATCGCATATCTTCATTGGTATCTTAGACTTTATACTTTGCTTTTGATTTTTCTTTTAATGCCAGATAGATGTTATCCTATTGGTGCATTTATAAGCTAAAGCTGCAAGTATTTACCTATTAGATCTGACCAGATATTATATGCAATCTTATATATGTTTATGCTGGTGTAATGAGTATTTTACCTATCACTACTGGCCATTCACATATACTATTGTATAGGTATTTTTGTTGGTATAATAGGTCTTCTCCATGTTTCCACACATTGATTTAAACCTCCTAAGTTGCATAGTTGAAATCCTTGGTCTTTCAAGTGACTGATGTATTTCTAAATGGATCTGAGTTTATAATGTCATCCGATCTGATCCTCTTTTCCTCCACATTATTGATATTTTAAAGTTACCAAGCTTACACCCTTATACAATCAGGGAGTGATAAAAAAATGGCGGTGTTGTTGGGGAACAGAAGTGAAGCGAGTTTCCCTGGGAGAACGACATCGATTTGTTTCTTGATGGAAAACAAGAGACGAACATAAGATTTGAATGTAATCATTTTCTTTGTGACTCCACATTAAATACTCCACTGGGGAGGATCCGATTGACAGGAAGATGAAGTGGCTGAATTATAAACCCAAGTATCAGGTCATTAGTCTTCTACATGAGATTTTGTTATTCTTTATCAATGCCTTCATGCTTTTCCTTTCACATATCAAGAGAATCATCTTTTGTTTTGTATATTCGGATCATCATCATCCTTCTTTTATATATCCATTTTTATAAGAGAAAATATTGCAGCCTCCTTATGTTGTTGATGTTGATCCTATTTATTTACCTCAGCCTATTCATAAAGATTAGCTTTGCATTCAAATCTCTCTTGAAACTGATCAGCCATATAACCTCGAGGAGGATAAAACTGATTCAAAACCTTTTGAGATTTCAGTGACCATTGAGCCTTCCAATCAGTTTGTTACACCTCATGAGCATCCCACAACTTTCTTATCTAAAATCAGGATGAAGATGTTCAAGCCTTTAAGGCTGTCATGTCACCTTACCCCTTATCCTCTTAACTGCCTTGAATATCTTCCCCGGTTTTTTGGAGAGAATCAATTTTTAGCTAAAAGGCACTTGGAATCCTTTGAAAATTTTGTTGATTGATTCAAGATTGTTCATGATGATGTGATCATGAGGATGTTTTCTAAGTCTTTGTTCAAAGATGCTTCTATTTGGTTTAAGGGTCTAAGAGCTAATTCCATTGGTTCTTGGATCGAGCTGTCCAATGCTTTTTTGAAGTATTGGGGTGAGAACAAATCTCTTGATTTGCATCTCATTGATTTCTATGCTTTGAAGAGAGAGGAGGACGAAGATTTGCCTGCCTTCAATCGAAGGTTCTACAACATTTATCATGATATGCCTTTGTAGATCCGGCCTACAGAGACTGTTGCCATGATACATTATGTTATGGGTCTGCATTTTGAGCTTTCCCTCCTCTTGTTAGAAATGAAGTCTTCATCCCTAAGGTGCATGTTTGAATATGCTCAAGGAGTGGAGGAGAATATACATGCTTCCAGGAGGACCTATGATCGAAATTGTTTTGAAAATCTACACGCACATGAGCAAACAAAATGTCAGTATACTTGAGATTTAGAGCAGGATGGTAATGACCATGAGGCAGATTTAGAACAACAACAAGCATGTGAGCTCATTTCAGATTTAGGTCATAATTCTTCAATATTTTCTGAGTACTCCAGAGACAGGTATGAGTCTGAAGTTCAAGATTAGTTTGTAAACCAGAATGAATCTATGGTAACTGATGATTTCATAGGTAACTACATTTTTCTAGCTGACCACTATAGATATGATTTAAACTATGTTTTTTCATTATCTAACAAGCATCATTCTGAAAAAATGATTGTTAGTATCGATGATCAAGATCCGATTACAAAAGAATTAGAAAATCCTCGGTTTTCTAGAAGAAAAACAATCATGGTTGAGCAAGAGGCTGCCATAGATATACAATTGTTTCCCAAATATTAGCAGGTTTCTGACGTTAGTTTCAAAGACCTGGTGGCATTCTTCATAGAATGTTATATTTCAAAAAATTTGAAAGCTTTAGATTTTCTAAAATTATCAGTTTTCACAAGTGAGTTTGGTTTTGTGAATAATTTCTTATCATTCTTGTTACACTTCAAACGTCAGCTATTAATCAGTGTGAATGATGAGATTATTTCAGTGTTAAAATTTCTTGGATGGTTGCTATGGAAATCAATGTTCACTTAACCAATTGCAGAACTGTTTAGAGTAGAGTAGGGTAGTAAATAAGCTTTCTACCTGAGCATTTCTTTTCTCCATTTTGCAGCATATGTATTAGTTATTTTGTGTGAAGAAAGGCAGCCTTGAATATTTACAGAGATCATCTATACAAGTCATGAAAGATTTTTAGAAAAAGGTGAATGGCTGAATCCATGCCCAATGGAACACTAGACATTAAGTTGAGTTTTAATTTTCCAGGAAAGGCATTAGATATGTGGTTCTTGGAAACCTCACAGGGAGGTATCCATCCCAGTTGGAGCTAGATGTTAGCGATAAAAAATGACTTGAAAATTATTTCCAAATTACATGCTAAGAAGAGCTTTAGGTAGAAGATTTATTTTTAGGTTTGAAAGTCAATAAGTATTTGAGAAAGGCTTATAATCATGTCAATTCAATAAAATGAGGATTTCACCTCATAAAATAGACCAAAAGTAAATTTTAGCTTTCGACGGCTAAATGGTAATTTTACAGTGTTGTGAGCTACTGAAAGTCAGGGATTTCGGCAACTAAATCAGATGTTCAAGGGAAAATGAGTTGTCGAAAGTGCAGAAGAGTATGTTTTTATTATACTGAGTCATCATTTTCAAATGATGATTCTGAGTGACTAGCAAATAATTTTGAGAAACGGGAGGAACATTTTGTTACTAACACATCAAATAACAATAACCTCTCTCAATTTTCCTACAAGTCTCATATATTGGGAGTATCAAATTCATCTCTAAGCCCTAATTTTTGGATCTCAGAATTTCCCTGTTTGAAACATGTGTTTGAAATGAATATCTTAGGCAAATGAAAATGAATCTCAAATAACTGAGAGAGGTTTTTCCTCATAACAAACCAGTATTCAAAAACCTCTCTCGGTTTTTCAAAATATGTTTTTATGTGAGATATATAGGTGAATATTTGAGAGGAATATTTCCAGAATTTTTGACAGCTTATCAGGGTTCACAAAGGTACTGTTAGTTGTTGAATCCCTAGACTTTCATCAACTCATCCTACTCTATTTCAGGCACGTAATTTGACAAAAGAGAAGAGTCTGGAAGATCGGGCTTCTTTTTGCACAGATCTCCATTTTTCCATTCCAAATGGAACAAAGGGGGTTTCTATTCCAAGATAATAATTAAAGGCATCCAAATCACCTTTCTGTTCCGGTTTTTGAGGCATCAGGGAGGAGGAAAAAACCATGTATGCTACCTATTTTTGGCTAAAACTGTCTTTTTGACCGAGTGGCATTTCGACTTGATACATCATCTTATGAAGACCTGTTGGAGTTGTTGAAGTTTGCAGAAGATGACTTGATTAGATCCTATATATCATATTATTTGATTTTGCTCTATTAAAGGGATGTAAGGACCAATTTTATAGGATCCTGAACTATATTGTTAAGGCTATAAAGCCTGTGATTATGTAGATCACCATGAGGGGGGGACAATCTGAGGACTGTGGTTCTTTTCTTGAAGGATTGTATTATTCATCCTTTAGAGATGTCCATTAATATATCTTGACATCGAGCTTGTTTCACTATATTTTCTTAGTTTTTCATCTCTTTTTCTTTCTAAGTTTATGTATACTCAATGACAGAAGGTTGGCATCTCATCCCTTTGTTGGTATATTATAATTTATACTTTGTTTTTTATGTTTTTCTTAATGCCAGATAGTTGGTATCCTATTGGTGCATTCATAACATAAAGCTGCAAGTATTTACCTATTAGATCTTACCAGATATTATATGCAATCTCATATATGTTTCTACTGGTGTAATGAGTATTTTACCTATCACTACTGGCCATTCACATATACTATTGTATAGGTATTTCTGTTGGTATAATAGGTCTTCTCTAGGTTTCCACATATTGATTTAAACCTCCTAAGTTGCATAGTTGAAAGCCTTGGTCTTTCAAGTGACTGATGTATTTCTAAATGGATCTGAATTTATAATGTCATCTGATCTGATCCTCTTTTCCTCCACATTATTGATCTTTTAAAGTTACCAAGCTTACACCCTTCTACAATCAAGGAGTGATTTCTTGGAGTGATAAAACTAACAACACTCCAAAAGGTGAAAATAAAATACGCTTCTTCAAGTTCAGGGAAATATGACATTTCCTGCACTTATCTAATATTAATCTCAGACATTCAATATGATCTTTCAGTAGGCTAAAAACAGTCCAATCATCAAAGTATGCTTCCAAAAACTTGTGTAAAGAGTCCTTAAATGCTTCGACCACCACCCTGGAAAAGATGGTTGGTGCATTCTTCAAGCCAAAAGGAATCACAATGTATTGAAAAGAACCCCATTCTGTTGCAAATGTAGTCTTATGTCTATCTTCCTTAGCAATTTTGATCTCGTGATAGCCTAAAAATCTAGCTATGAATAAGTAAACTTTCTGTCCTCCTACATTATCTAGAACTTCATCAGTAAAAGGTGTAGGGAATGGGTCATGTAAACATGCATTGTTCAACTTCCTTAGATCTACACAAATTCTGATTTCTCCTGACTTCTTATCCTGCACCACCATAGGGTTGATCTATTCATATTCTTCAACTGGTTCTATGATTCATGCTTCCAACATTTTATCTAATTCAATCTTAACTTTCTTCTTGTACTTGGGATTCAGTTTGTAAGGTCTTTGCTTGACAGGTCTTGCATCTTCTTTCAAATGGATCTTTATTTCTCCCATGGGTCCTTTAATTCCCTTCATGTCTATGAACTTTGTGGGAAACAAGTCCTGATACTCATGCAATAGTTATGTAATCTTACTAATAGTAGCATCATCCCAATAGTCTCCAACATTTTCCAACTTAGGTGCTTGTTTTGTTCCAATGTTAACTTTCTTAGTTTGAATAGGATATCCTACAAAAGGTAATTTTAAATTTTGCAGCTAATGGGTATTTTCAAGCTGGTTTCCAATGAACTATACCTATAACTAGCCCTTTTAGAGGTCACAATGCATATATGACAGATGGTGTTTCTTTTCTTCAGGTTGGAATCCATGAGTTCAATAAGGGTTTAGCTGATATGAACAATGTAGTGCAAATGGGATCTAGTAACTGTGGGGTGGGGGGAAGTAAGCCCAAATCATGATGAAGAATATTGATCTCTATTCTATGGTAAACTAGGTGCTTATAATGGGGTCCAGAATTATAACAAGTGCATTTCCCATAAAAAATTAGCAATCCAATGAAAGAATGAAAATTGGAACATGAACAAGGATAAGCCCACTCCATTGACATTTCAAATTTCATCTAATGGGTATTTTCAAGACAAGTACCAACAAACTAGACCTATAACTAGCACCTATGGAGGTCACAATGCATGTAGAACAAAATATGTTGCTTTTGTTTAGCTCATAAGCCATGATTTCAATACGGGTGTAGATGATGTGGATTTTTAGTGTCGAGCCACCTTGAGGAGAATATGAACAATATAATGCAAATGGAGTCTAGTAATTTGGGATGGAGGGAATCAAGCCCAAGTCAATGCTATGGTAAACCAAGTGCTTGTAATATGGTCTAGTCTTACAACAAGTGGAGTACCCTTGTAAAGGTAACAACCCAACCAAAGAAATAAACTTGGAATTTGAACAAGGTTAATCCCAGTCAGGTAACATTTGAAATTTCTTCTAGGAGGGATGAGTATTTTTCCATGGGAAATCAAGTTAGTCCTCCACCACAAACACAATTCAACAGAAGGATGAGCCCCTGCATTTTTGTAGTCGATAAATTGAAATTTCAATACAAGATGGAGGAGAATGATGGTGTTGGTTCCAGAAGCATGTTCTTCCTCATGTACCTAGAAAAAGTTGGTCTCAAGAGGCAATCTATGTATAAAGGGGAAAATTTGCAAACATCAATAAATGAAACACGATGGACACAAGATAGAAGTCAATATGCATGTTTCCCTCCTGAAGGTCTTAATAGTTATGATTAAAGTGACCAGAAAAATGTTTATCAATCAAGTTGAACAACTAAGCTTGGCAAGAAGAAACCAAGAAGATAAACTACTAATGGTTGAAAGAAACCAAGAAGAGAAGTTATGAAAAATCCATTATTAGCAGTGTATGAATTGAGTGCCAACTCATGTGATTAGATACAAACCATGCTTCTAGAACATAAGAGGTTTCATCAATGAGTAATCTTGGCATAGAAAATATGTGAATGCCCACTTCAATTGCATTAGACAGTGAGGCTCCTATGCAAAAACTAGATCATGCGTTTGTGGATGAAAAGGTTTATGTTGAGGGCCCTACAAACACAAAGACAAGAGGCAAACAAGTTGGTTTACCCAATGTGAATTTGATCATTTCACCACAAGATCAAGGACTACAACAATAGGTAAATTGATAAATTTATTTTCCCAAGAGTTCTTTAAGCATATAAGTAACATCTTTAGAAATGGTTCCTCTCCATTTGAAAAGCATACGCAGATCATGTAACATCCCTGCCGTTATGATGACAAAGAGACATACAACAAGTATATATATATATATATATATACAAATCTGCGTTAGGAAGTATAGATCCCAATTAATCACGACATCATTGACCCATAGTGAAATGTATAAATGAAATAACTTAAATGCATAACACCAATCACGACGTAAGATGACCCATCATCGTCATGAATGATGAACAAAAATTGACGCAATGTCGCAATAAATCAAGGTACATGAGTCAACATTCACCTGACACAAAACAATTCAAATCAAACCAAGGTGCCATGTATTTATGAGTTATTCTCGAGGTGTAAGGCCCAGTCATAAAATACGATCATCCGTCATAGAAATTCCATTACGTGCTAGAATACTAAAGTCTCAGGATGTCATTTATTACACAAATCCAAGAGCACCAGTAGTCTAAACAATCATTCTTACATTGAAAACATTGTGCACGAGTGAAAAATGACAACATAACCATTGTGTTAGTATTGGTTTAATGACGCATGACTAACAAATAAACATGCATCCATATAACCTGTAGCACTCGAGTAAATGTCAACCTTTATTTTCATCGCGCAAGGGGATCCAATCACATAACTAATCATACATCATCAATATCCGAGCGCCAATAATCTCATTACTTTTCCAAAGCATAATCCAAGGCGCAAATCCCAGACACAAGAAAACATCCATTCAATCCATGCGTGAGGAAATCTAATTATCGAGACTCTATCATTCATCACATCAAATTCATTTGTGCATGACGTTTAGAGTCTACTACCATCATTTATCACATTATAGTTTAATGTGTACAAGAAGTCTAACAACTCAATGATTACATATCTCTACTAAATCAATGTCTCGAGAGAATCAATTAATTAAAACATTCAAATTCAACTTTATTCAAGGGCATAAGTGTAAACTGGTGACTTTATCCTTCTTGAATCTATTTATTTCTTGGCGCCCTAGAATCAAAATGATTAATTTAAACATAAATCAAAGTGACTCAGGGATGACTGAAACTCTGGTTAAATTAAAGGAAGAAGAATCCTTACTAAGGAGAAGGCTAGCTTCAAGTCTTAAATAAAGGTCCAATTAAAGGTTTAAAAGTAAGGCCCCAACTAAGGAACCATCTAAAGTCAACTTAATTAAATGAACCACAAATGAAGCAACATATTAACCATTGAAGTAATATTAAGAAGCAGAAGTTCATATGGTCCAAATGATTTTTAAAGCACGGATAAGACAAAATGAAAAATTCATTCAGTAATACTATGTATGCATGCATAGGAAAAGAAGTATGCATATTTGTATCTTCTAATAGTATCAAATATACAATGAATATTATATTATAACAACTATTTTTGACTAATTGTGTGTTTGTGTGCATCTATGTTGTGTACATATTACATACATATAAGTGTGTGCCAATGACAAGTAATGACAATAATAGTCCTATTTCCTATTATTTTATGCATGGAATTAATCATTGCACATATTGACTGTGTGTATAAATGAAGTATTGTAGAGCAAGGAAGAGGGAGTGCTATGGGTAGCATAGTAAATCAATTTTATAAATAATAGACTGAATAGAATAGGAGACATAGTAAACATATCGTTCCATTATTTTGGGGTATGCTAAATAGAATTAGTTAGTCCATAGTGAGCAAGCAGCTCCATTATTACTAGGTATGCTGAAAACGTTTGTCTACACAGTCTGTTTTTAAATTCCAACTGTGGTCATTCATAGCAAAACAATCACCAGTTTTGAAGGCGACTTCGTGGGAATTTAAACAATAGTCTATGTCAATCTTTAAAAGAAAAAATGTGGGTAATTTAACAACAATCTCTTCACATTTTAAAGGCAAAAATCATGGGCATTTAAACAACAATCACAGTCACATTTTGGATGGAAAAATCGTGATCATTTAAACAATAGTCTATGTCAAACTTTAAAAGAAAAAACGTGGGTAATTTAATAGCAATCTCTTCACATTTTAAAGGCAAATATCATGGGCATTTAAACAACAATCATAGTCACGTTTTTGATGGCAAAATCGTGATCATTTAAACATCAGTCTATGTCAAACTTTAAAAGAAAAAATGTAGGAAATTTAACAACAATCTCTTCACATTTTAAAGGAAAATATCGTGGGCATTTAAACAACAATCACGACCACGTTTTGGATGGAAAAATCGTGAGCATTTAAATAGCAATCACAACCTCAATTTAAAAGGGAAAAACATGCACAGGGACACACCAGGAGGACATTCATGGCTATCTATATTTAAAATATGCAGAATGATGTGCCCAAAACACACCAGAAGGAACTCCATGTTGCCATCATCATTTAAAAGGGAAAAACACTGGAAAAATGCAGACATGGAAGTGAATTCGTTTTCCATTGCCAGGATACCAATACCATGCAGACAGGAATACAAAAATGTTTTTCATTTCCCGGACACAAATATAAATGTAGACAGAAAATCAAATAAAAATGTTTTTCCATTTCTAGGATACCATTGTAAAAATGCAGACCTGAAATCAATTCGTTTTTTTTTTTCATTACCAAAATATAAAAATAAAATAAAAATAGACATGAAACCAATGCATTTTTCCATTGCCAGAATACCCAAAAATTTGCAGACAGGGAATCAATCTGTGCTTCCATTGCTATAACCCCAATACAGCGTAGACAACAATAAGAGAACACAACGATATAATGGGAAAGATCACGGAATGATTGCAGAGGTTCTATCAGTCAAGGCATAGAGAAAACCAACGAGGACACTAGATAATCCACATGCAGAGGTTGTTGCTAGATGGCGGAATCAACAATCAGCCAGGGACAAACATCAATGGTAGTCGACTAATAGGTTTGTTCTTCGCTCATCATCCTCACACAGAAAAGCAGGGAGTTGAGATCCATAGGTCTTTTAACTCTAAGACGAGGACTGATGAGCTAGGGACGAAGGCTAAACAACCACGAAGGTCACAATCAACATAGCAAGGTGGTCAAGACGGGAGGGGAAAATGAAGGCCATGGGAAAAGTTTCATTCATCAATCTAAACAATCAATCTACTTACCTAATCAACATGCAGATCGAAGCATAAAATCTATAGCATCTACTATACAAAATGAAGAGAGAGTATCGTTGCCTGATCGCTTGCTCTGAGTGATGTCTGCGCGCTCTGTGAAACTCCCACTTTTCAACCTACAAGACTTCATCGGTACCTCCCAGCCAATGCTAGGGGTACTCTTCTTCCCCCTTAGCCCCCTAAGCCGCAAAGGGGCCACACACTCACTATCCAGAGATTTCGACTAGCTCTCAGCTCGCCTCGCAAGGCCGAGCTACCACTCCTCACCGAGCTGGGTATCCCAACTCCCACAAGTTAAATCACTCAAATATATATTTCTACAGTGTAACATTATGCAAACAGAAGATATCCAACCTCCATCTCCTCCCTTCATTATATAGAGTTTTGTGGTTCCTTACATCCCAAAAATCTCGTTTAGTTAAGTTTTTAAAATTTAATTCCTAAAAATTCCTCCCTGTACAAGTGTCACCCATCCCCTTCATTCCTCCATAAATTAATTTCTTTAATTAATTAATTATCTTTATTTCCCTCACCTGCCTAGAGTTACTCCTAAAATCACTCCTAGGTGTCCCCAAATTCTCTTACAGGTTTTAATGATTTTCCCCACTATTAATTTGCTAGTTCAGTTTAAATTAGAAAGCTCTTAAATGGTAGATACTTTACTAAGTTTGACTTTCCCCTTTTTCCCTTTGTTTCATTTTTTTTCTTTTTGTGTTTCCCTCTTTTCCTAGTTTCCTAATATTTTAGATTTTTCCCTCTTTCCCCTTTTTATTTATAACTCAAAAAGGCAGGTGTGGAAATTAACCCCCCTTTTCCCTTTTCTCATTAAATTAATATATTTTAAATTATCATAAAATAATAAAACGATTAATTCCCTTTTGAAATTTTAATCCAATAGATTTTTTTTTTATGCAAGAATTAATTTCTTACTCCCTTTGTGTTACAAGATTTAACGAAGATCATAATTATTATTTATGTTGTTTTTATTTTTATTACTATTATTTTATTTTTATAGATAGATAAAATTTTACCACTAGCATAGTTTAGACTTAAACCTTAAATTTTCGTGATGGGCGACATTTTATTAGGGAAAATGTTTTCCTTAAATTTCTTATCACAGTGTTTATCCTAAGGGCGACTAGGTTCGTTCATTTATCAAAATAATGCAACGTGCCCTTCAGGACACACTAGGTGCTCCAAAGGTGTAAATCACCCTAATCTATTTCCCTTGCATGACACGCCCTTCAGGATGCACTACGTGCTCCAAGGGTGGCACTCGCCTCTTGACTGACTTGGTAGACATAAAAAACCCCTAGAGGCAATACTCCTCCAGGTGAACTTGTGGGTGACTAAGGGCCTTTAAGGAATAAGGGCCCCGCCTTATTGCGTGCCCCTTAGAATCATCATGAGCGATTGTCGTAGTCTTCCCTCACAGCATTGTGGGTCCACTCAAACTAGGTAAATGTTAACCCATAGTTCAAGCCACGACGGGAGTGCTAGTAGGCTATGGTAGGATTGTTGTCCAAACCTCTCCCTCAACATTTTTGGTAGTTGCCCATGACCCCTTTACTCCATATGTGAGTCTGGTCGGCAAGCTATCATCAGCCTTCATCATCAACAAATCATGTCAGAATATATCCATATCATGTCATCTAATCAGATGCACTAATATCACAGTAATACAATCAAATCCCAATGGTACACTCCCTGACTTGATCCGAAGTGCAAGGGGTTCCATCGATGCCTCTGCATCCTCGAGGTCCAAAATCCTGCACACTCAGTAAACCAAGTCACTAACACCTGTCTATGTCAATGTAGTAAAACAACATGTCATCAACCCATAATGCCTCATAATCAAAATCAAAAGTTTTAATAGCATAATAATCCGGATCACTTGCGAGCAAGTGTCCTCAAAGAATAAGTTCGCTGAGTGCCCTAGATCTAGATGTTACATACACCCCCTCTTGGTCTAAACTTCGTCCCGAAGTTTTACAGTATATATGCCAAAATAAAGTGTATCACAGCATCATATGTCTATCTATCAAACAAAAATGGAAACTGTTGGCGCATATCATATGCGTCCTCCCAAGTTGCCGAGTGCAGGCTATAATTGTCCCACTAGACCTTGACTTGCTCTATCATTCGATGTCGTGGTTGTTGAATGCAATGATCCAAGATGCGGATCGGCTTAGCCATGAGCACCCCCTCATCTAATACCTGCAAGGAACTCATGTCAATAACATGTGTAGGATCACTAATATAATGTCTCAAAACAGATACATGAAAAACATTGTGCATACACCTCAAAGAATCAGGCAAGGCTAGTCGATAGGCCACAGGCCCCTTTCTCTCCACAATCTCGAAAGGTCCCACGAACCTAGGAGAGAGTTTATCTCCCTTCCCAAACTTGATTGAACTCTTATGCAGTTTAACCCTCAAGAAGACTCGATCGTCGACCTCGTAACTATGGTCGACACGGTGTGCATCGACATAACTCTTCTGTCGATCATGTGCTTTTTTAATCCTTTGTCTTATTGTTTTCATTTGATCTTCCATTTCTTGAATCACTTCTAGTCCCACCAGGACCCTATCCTCAAGCTAATCCCAACTCAAAGTCATCCGAAACGGTTGCCCATAAAGAAACTCGAAAGGCGCCATCTTAATTGTACTCTGGTAACAGAAGTCTGTCACACTCAATACAATAGAAGCAGAGTATATGGCAGCTTGTAAAGCATGCATAGAAGCAGTATGGCTAAGAAAGTTAATCTCTGATTTATTTGATCAGACTCCAGAATCGACCATAATATATTGTGATAATCAGAGTTGCATAAGATTATCTGAACATCCAGTGTTTCATGATAGGTTGAAGCACATTGAGATCAAATACTACTTTATTCAAGATAATGTCCAAGAAGAAGTGATAAAGCTCAAGTATATCCCCACTGATGAGTAAACAACAGATATCCTGACAAAACCTCTATCCAGAATCAAGTTTGCATATTTCCGAGAGAAGATGGGGATCGTGGAAATAACTCCCTTAGCTGAAAGAGAAGATTCTCGAAGCTAGAGAAGGTACGGAAAAATATTCTTGAAGAACATTTATTTTTGTGATTTAAATAACTCTCCAGTTAGGAGGGAGCACTGAAACATTATTTATTTTTTGAAAATTAGTCTAGATTGGACAGATGCTTTCCTGTTCGGAAAGTGGATTGAGATTTTTTACGGACAGTGACTTCCCACTGTAGTTAACATGGGAGGTAGACTGATTGCTGATGTATCATAGACAATGAATTTCCATTGTGGTTAACATGGGGAGTGGTCTAGGACAGTCATTCTTCTTGGAAGTCACTCTGAGTAGTGGTCAAGTAGAATGGTCCGCCTCGCCGGGCAACCATTCTTTCGAAGTTCACAATTGTGAGCAGTTTCAAAGAAAGGCCTGTTTTGGAGGTTGATGCAGGAAAAACATTCCCTAGGGCAGACTCATTCTCTCCAGGTTACACTTTGTTTAGTGTTGGAAGAATGGCCTAGGGTGGGGAATGGTCCGGATAGTAATTCCTTAGGGCAGACTCATTCTCTCCAGGTTACATTTCGTTTAGTGTTGGAGGAATGGCCCAGGGTGGGGAATAGTCTAGGCTCAACAATCAGGGACAGTCATTCCTTAGGGCAGACTCATTCTCTCCAGGTTACACTTTGTTTAGTGTCGAAATAATGGCCTGGGGTGAGGAATGGTCCAAACATTTGTGAGATCGGAAGAGCGGTTCAGCAGGAATGCCGAGACCGATCTC
>CBVK0100413805.1:0-19242 GCA_900067695.1 Picea abies
TGCTGAATCTAATCTATATTTTTGTGGCTAAGTACTGAATCATATTTAGTATAAATATTCACTGTGATGCTCTGTGCTTTCTATGAAGTACCATAAGGGATAAATATTGATGAATGATCTATGCTAAGTACCCTGTAAAAGATATAATCACAGATTGGTGTCCCAGCTAAGGTTGTAGACACCTGAGTTCTGCAACCACCCATACCTCTACCTCGGGTGAGACTTCATCTACTTCACAGGTGTTACTGAAAGGGCCGGTATTTAGTGTTTTGTTGGTGTGCTCTTGAGCGTTGAACCCTGGGTCTTCCCCTGTGCCAACAAATGGTTCTGTTGCTAGGACCAGAATTGTGATTGCTGGGAACTAAAGAAGAAAATGATTTGTGCGAAATAAGCTTTGTGCGTAGATCTGTTACCCTAGTACGTAGTATTCTATTTGACCTACAAAGCTTTGTGCCAAGAAAGAAAGGTCAGATCTGAAGGAAAGAGACCGGATTTGCAAGAAAAGAGGTGGATACTGAAGAAAATAAGTTAGATCTGAACTCTCTATGCTCTAAAAAAGGTTAAAGTGGAAGTTTCTAAGTCAAATCTACAGAAAGAGGTAAGATCTGTAAGCTTTGTTCTCTAATAAAGGTAATAATAGTTCAAGTTTTAGATCTGAAAGCTATGTGCTCTATATAGGAAAGATAAGTGGATTTTTATTTTTTTTCTGAAGCATGAATCTAGGTATGCTTGATAGATTTTGTCCTAGCCTGAAAACTAGGGCATTGTTAGATGGAAGAACATCTTATAGGTTTGATAATAATAATGATAGATATGTTATACCTATTCATAGAAAGAATTTTTGGACTAACCAATGGATGCAGGATCCTAGAAAGAATTTTTGCAGGCTAGACACCATGACCCTAGTGCGCAGTACAAAAGAAGTTGGGGGTCATTTAAAAGAAAGAGAGGATTGACCCTATGTTACAGTTGCAGAAGACCGGGACATATTGCTAAGGAATGCCCTGGGAGAAACCCTAGATGCCTCTGTTGTAAAGCTATGGACCATGAAGTATTGGATTGCCCTAGATTGATTGCTAGACTTGAAAAACTGAATATGGAACAAGCAAACTTTGAAGGAGATCAAGAGACTAAAATTTTGGAAGAACCCCAGAAAGAATTAGAGATCATGTTACTAAAAATAAAAGAAACCCTAGATGATCATAAGGATGTTAGTTTGTCAGAGATCTTCAAAGAACAGGAGAAAATCAAAGTAAGAATAGGAGACTTCGACATTGACTGTGCCTGGGATGAGGAAACACCGATGAATGTTATGACAGAAAGAACTTGGGAAACCCTAGGAAGGCATGCTCTGGTCCCTTCACTAGGAACCATTGGATTATTTAAAGGCAAAATGGTAACCCTATGTGGCAGACTTACCCAGATAGCTATGAGTACCCATGGAACCTCGACAGAGGAGGAGTTTGAATTCAATATATTTATTGAAGACCGTGCCCCATTTCCAACTTTGTTAGGAAAGATCTGGATTGAAAAAGACCAGATCCGGAGGAAAGAAGAAAAGGAAGCCCTAGAACGGAAGAAGAAAGAACTCATGGAATTTATGACTAGAAGGATTGCCTACTTGATGGAGGAACAAGGGAACATATCTCCATTGTTAAACACCAGGTACCTACATGTTGAATCTATAAGAGCGTTAGAGAAACCAAAGAAGACCAAAATATCCAATCCATATGATGAAGGAGTATTACCCTTGGATCTGAGGAAAGATCCTAGGCAGTGCAAAGTGACTACGTCAAGAGAAGATAAGATTCAGAATGGAAAGAGGGTGACCGAGACCAAGCTCACTGGGAAAAAGGCTAAGAAGCTAATTAAGAAGAGGGCCAAAAGCTGAAAGTTACAAAAGACTCTAGAAGGAACTTCGCAAAAGGAAAAATCACAAGAATTGAGCTTCACCGAGATATCAGAACAACGACATCTGACACTTCCCCATGACACAGCAATATAGTTGTTGGACCGATATACCTGTTCGACTTCCACCCCGAATGGGTCAAAAAGCAATTATGGGTTCCCACTAAACCGTTGGACAACACTAGAATGGATAGAATGGAGTTAATGCAGGCCCCCATATCCGTTGCAAGTAGACCGTTGCAAATTTTCCCTACTTAGTCCGTCATGCCACGCACCGAGAATACTTTTTGATAAGTGATAATTTGAGCCCGAACCTTGAGATTAATTCACTCTGTGATCATTTCCTTGTTCCCATACTGTTCATCATTCATTTTCACATCTAAGCTAGTAGACCGAAGCTTGTATGTTAGACGAGCTCAACGTTGTTGATAAAGTAGTTGAAGAAGTTTTGATTGACCTAATGGTTGAGAGAGTGATGTCAAAGAGAAGGATGTCTGTAGGTGTGCAAGAATCCTCAACAGGAGGATTCAAAGATTCTCCCTCTACTTCTCACAGCGTAGCGCCTTCCAGAACCACAATTGAGACAAGAACAAAGCACAGAGATGATATTGCAAATTCCAAGTTGATCCCGCGCATTTTTTCGGTTTACATCCCACCTTTGAGCTGTAAGATTAACCACGATAGTGTGCCCAGGGACTTTGAGTACACCCTGATCACCACGTATCTTCTGAAAGGGGTGCACGCAGTACAAGATGACCAGGATAAGCTTGTAGCACTGAACTTTAATGATTTTAACCTTGGAGATCGCAAAACCTACAGAATGTTAGCTCCACATAAATTCCTAACCAAGACCAAAGGTAGAAATCCTAAGATTGTCCCGCAGTCCTGGACCCAGAACCTCACACAGTCCACACTGTTGAACATAATGAAGATCCCTCATTTCGGCAAACACCAAGAAGTCAATGCATGTGTCAGGTTGCTGCTATCTTGCTACCACGGCGGATACTTATGGTTGGACCGCCACATCACTTTGGATCTAACTCTGATAAATTGAATCATAGGACTTATCATGCAAGGCCCTGACCCACAGGACTTTTACCCAGGCAAGACCTCAGACCGAGCACTAGCATAGTGGATAAAGCAAACTTATGGCGATGTAGAGAAGGGTACGTGAGGCTACAAGGTAGCCTCTATCCAGTGCGGTCCATCGCACCTTGCATGTCAGTTGATCGCAGGAAAAATAGTTCGTAAGAATAGACCAACACAGGTGACTGGCTTCATAGTTGACCTCGCAGGGAAGTGCACTAAGGGACTACAGATGAATTGGACACAGTATCTTGTAAACCAGATAGAGATGGATTGCAGAGGAGTGCAAGACCAAGGGTATGAGTTCCACTTTAGTTGGTTACTCATACTCATCACTTTCATCGCTTGGGAGCTGCCAGAGGGAGCCACATTCCCAGAGATCAAACCTTTCAAACCACTAGCCGCGAAGTTCTGTACGCTGTGGTACTCCAACGACATGAAAAAGCAGTGGAAGTCCAATGTTGTCTTCCACACATACTTCAACCAACTGAATAATGCAATTCAATCTACACCGCAAATCACCCCAAATGTACTTCATCGGTTTAGACCTTTGATGAAATTTAGCATGGATCGCCACTTCACCTATATTACAGCGCGTGATGACAAGCATAAACAACAGCTCCAATCCTACTACAAGTTGAAAGAGGATGACTTGGAGGATATTACCAAGGAATGTTCGGCATACCTCCTTGTTGCAGTAGACCCCGCAGACATGTACGACGAGGAAATCCCTGAATCTATGCTAGATACACTTGGGCCGAGTAGGACTAAGAAGGATGACAAAGTTGAATATGTCCCTAGAACATCCACGAAGACTACTTTGATATCACTTGCACAGGGAGGCGAGGGTGACGAGCTAGGCGATACAGAAGTTGAACAAAACAGAGGTGAGGTTACCCCATCCAAAGAGGAGGAGGATCCCTCCATGAAAAGAAATATGACACCACCAAAGCCCTCCTCCTGAAAGAAAGATAAGGCCACTCGGACCATGCTTAAAACTACCCTTACCTTGGATGACTTCAACTTCCTAATTGTTGCGCTGAATGATGTTTCACTCGAGCTCACAGAAAAGAAAGAAGCAAAGAAGGAGGATCTCTTCAACCAAATCAAAGGTGAACTAAAATAAGTGCAGCAGACACTCCAGTCCAGCCAAGCAGTGTCTACAACACCCTTAATTACTGGACCATCAGGAACAGGCGATGAGCCCACTCAACTGCACTAGATCACTGATCAATTCGAAGCTCGCGTTCGATGAGCTCAAGAAGACACATCACAAGCCACCCAGGCTTTGGTGCAAGCACAAAAATCACTTCTAGAACAACAGAAAGAGGCAGAACGGGAAAATCTTTCCCTGAAGGAGAAGTGGGACGAGGAAAAGGCACATTTGCTAGCAGAGCAATTTGAAGTTCGGGAAAGGATTCACAAAGCACTGCACTCTGTGACAGTCATAGAGGTGAATATGGAAGACCGTCTCCCACAACAGGTGACCCAACTGCAAGAAGTAATCCAACAACTTCAACAGCACATCACGGATCTGGAGCTCCGCATCGTTCCCGAGACCCCTCAGGAGATCAGAGATCTAAATGAGGCCACTGCTCGAAGCACAGTTGGTCGATTAAAAACCTTTTCTTTGGAATGAAAGAAGCTGAGTGTTAGAAGTGCCCAGACTTATGAAACCCTTGTAGAGAATCCAAAATTGCAGACATTGGAGGCACAACTCCAAGAAGCAAAGTAGCATGCAAACACGCTACAGACATAGATCAAGACTTTAAATCCAATTGAAAGAATGAAGAGGTTTGCAGAATAACACACAACCTAACAACAGGTACATACACTGCAAAGTAAAGTGATGGAAGTCACACAATGCCTTCAACCAATCCAAGAAAGGGCATGCCAACTGTTCATTGAACTTGAAAGATAGGAAGTTGAACTTGAACAGGTTGTCCTCACTACAAAACAATGTCTGGAAGGACCACTCAATGACACAGTGATCCAAGACTTTACTGAGCAAGATGTTGTCACACTACAGTAGGTCGAAGCATCACGATCCAAGCTCAAGGCATTCGAGGAAGAATTTATCAGACTTGAGTGACTTGGGACGAGTCACAGGTGAGTGTTGGGGCTTGTTGGCCCTTGACCAAGTTTTGAATAATACTTGGTCATAATTGACTGTTTTGGGACTACGACAACTTGCCAAATATGGAGCACAATGTGAAGGAAACAAGACCTAATTTTGGGTACCTTTTAGGGTTTTTGGGTTGATGTAAAGGGAAAGGGATGTCGGCCCATGGGTTTACCCACACTTAGGCCCATTTTGTAATCTATAAATAGTTACTCAGGCAATGTAAGAAGTAGTATATGTGATTTCTTAGTTCAAGTAGTTGGATCTGTGTGATCGGATGTATATTGCAAGTGCTCTGTGCATGATTTTAAGGGGATTGACAAGATAAGTGCAAGTTGTTGTAGTTTTGTGCTGAAGTGCAAGGAAGAAGGATCTAGCGAACTGCACAGATATTTTGTCCTGTGCGAAGCAAGGGTCACTGAAGCTCTGTGTTGTAACCACTTGACCAAGATAATATAAAGAAGAAGACTTTGTGGACATAGCCCCAGGGTGGGGGTGAACCATGGTAAATGTGTGTATTGTGCTCTGAATGTGTTTATCTCCTTCTTGGCTAAGTGATTGTTGTGATTAAATAGATCTAGTTATGCTCTGTGCCTATGATATATGAATGAATATTAGATCTGATAGATGCTTAGTGCTTGACCTGCTGAATCTAATCTATATTTTTGTGGCTAAGTATCGAATCATCTTTAGTCTAAATATTCACTGCGATGCTCTGTGCTTTCTACAAAGTACCATAAGGGACAAATATTGATGAATGATCTATGCTAAGTACCCTATAAAATATATAATCATAGATTGGTGTCCCAGCTAAGGTTGCAGACACCTGAGTTCTGCAACCACCCCTACCTCTACCTTGGGTGAGACTTCATCTGCTTCGCAGGTGTTGCCGAAAGGGATAGTAGTTAGGGTTTTGTTGGTGTGCTCTTGAGCATTGAAACCCAGGTCTGCCCCTGTTCCAACATGGGTTGAGTTAGAATTTTCATGGGCAGTAATTGAAAGAGACATTAGTATCCAAGAAAACTGGGAAGCTAGATAGAGACTGTTAAGGAACCAACAATAACCCTTTTCATATAACTTACCCTTTTTATCCTTAGCCTTCTCTATCTTTTCGGATTCCTTGACGGTGTACTTTAGAGCCTTAAAGTACAAACTCAGGAACAACACCACCCATTAAAGTTGTCTCAGGTGAGACTGTGCAACGCATTCTGTGTGATGTATTGCCTTCTGGTTTTCCAGGAGGGCCAATAGTTTTAGAGGCTTTGTTGGAAACCTGAAAGATATGAACCTTTGGTCAATAAATCAGATGTTATAGAAGAAGATATAACTAACAAATGGTTTTGTTGTCGTTGGTAGGAACAAGAGAGGATTGAGTAGATAAGATAAGTTGAACATTTGTTGGAGGCAGATTAAGAAAAGGTTAGGGTAGAGACCAATGAGCCATTAGAAGGGAATGTTGAGACCGTGTAATCCCACCAAAGAAGAGATCGAAATATGGTTGAGAACAAAAGAGCTAGATTTTTCACAGAAAGAAAATAGAAACCCTAGAATAATACCTCACAAATATCTTGAGAAATACATGTTTACTAATTTGCATGAAGTCTTTTTCTTGATTTTCCGCATCTGCTACAGGAGTGGATACTAAGGTTGAAGGATAAACATGCGATGAACTAGATTCAAAAGTTAGATTGGACCTCAGTATAGCTTGATCAGTTACAACAGGTGAAAAACAAGTTCACCCGCACAGTAGACTTTTGGCTTGACAGTATTGTGGTAGGATTTATAACAGAGTTCGCAGTTGACACAATGAAGTCATACAATGCAACGGAGAAATAATTTCTACGTGGACCTCGAGGAAGGTACATTCAATCACTATATACTTCTATTAAGATACTGCTATACAAAAAATGTGTAATGATAATGGAATCATACAAATAAACTTCCTTGCGTGCATGGGGGAAGGGGGGAAGCAGATAGAAAGAGGATAAATGGAAGGAAGAAAGAATAAGGGAAATAAATAGGAACCCTTGGACCCAATCATGATGGAAAACGACCAGATCAAGTGGATCTTGGCATCAACAGGAAAGACGCATAGCGGAGTACCCTACCAATACAAGGTGAATACCAAGAAGAGAGCCATAGCCGTGAGGGAAGGCTTGGTGAGTGATGAGGAAGAGGTAGAGAATCTCTAGGTTGTGGAGAAGATTGAGGAAATATTGTGTGCAACATATGAGAGGAAGACGAGAGGTCCAAGAGTGGGAGCAGAAGGTAGCCATCCTATCCATATTAATGTCAGTGTGGAACCCATAAACCCATGTGCGACTAATACACCAAAGAGAACACCATTGTTTAGACAACCAAATTTTAGAAGCAGTCATACAACAAGAAGTACATCTACACAAGGAACAACAACTGGAGGAGCCAGTTCAGGTAGCACTAGTCAGGTATCTACACTGCGTGGAGGTAGTAGTTCAACATTCAGGATTGAAGGACACGATCCCACCATTAGATTACCATAATTTCGAGGAGAAGAAACATAAGACCCTGAGAAACATTTTTTCATTTGTGCAAAGATTTGGGAAGAAAAACATATCACTGATGAAGATACTAAACTTGCGCGTCTAGCTATTATTCTAAGAGACCACCCACTAGACTGGTACATGAGTCTAGACACAAGCAGTGCCCCTGGGACAACAAGGACACTGGCAGACATTAAGAATTTACTGATAAATGAGTTCCATAAGCCAAGCTCAGCGGATCAGTACATGAACGAGATGATCGAAATAAGACAAAAAATAGGAGAGTCTATATGGGAGATTGATCAAAGATTCAAGCGACTAAAGGAAAGCTAAAATATCGCATGACCAAGATGCAGCATCGACACATGTTTGTCAATTCACTACTCCCACACTTAAAATACCCTTTACAAAAACATACATTTTAGACGTAGGCAAAGGCTCTGCAAGTAGCCTTGCAACTGGAAGAAAACCAGTACCAGCAGATAGACCCAACTATTGAAGAACTGAAAGAGGATTTGAATAATCTAATGTCTCAATTGAACCAGAATAAGAACAAGGACAAATGAGAAGTCGTTTGGTATACCACATGCAGGACAAAAGGACACCACAAGTAAAAATGTCCAACATTCACACATTATATGGAAACAAGAATTCCAAATCTATTACCACTAGGAGGACTATGGTGCAAAATCTATAAGAAATCGGGTCACGACCCTTATCACTGCATCATGATGCGAAAATACTAGACAGTCCCAAATAGCTCATATTGCACCTTTTGCAAGTCAGTGGGCCACGAGAACAAATATTCTAGAACTATGGAGCTGATGCGAGAAAGGACATTAGATGCATATAGAGTACATGAAGAAATGATGACTGGGCAAGCAACACCACAGTTTAATCAAGTCCCAGCTCCATACAACACTGCGCAACAACAGTATAATACTGCGCAACCACCATACAATAACGCGCAGCCGCAGTACAATATGGCACAACCTTAGTACAATACCACACAGTATAATCAAGCACCTCAGTATAACGCACCACGAGGAGATCAAGCAGGCTACAGAGGAGGAGGACGATCCAAAGGAGGTTTCAGACAAGGTAGAGGACCAGACACATGTCACAATTGTCAACAATCAGGACATTATGCAATTGAATGTCCACTTCCACCAACAAATTGTATGTATTGTCACACATCAGATCATGACACCGAAGAATGTCTGACACTACTAGTAAATATCCAGGAAAAGAGGAACCAGAACAACCTGAATGTTCAGTGGATCTCAACCGAAGCAAGGGATGAAGGATGGAACATCAATATCATTACTCATGGAGGAGCTAAACAGGAAATGATGCATTTCGACAAGAACCAACGCATAATCAATGGGTAAAGAAGAAAACTGAACCGAGGAAGTAGTTCGATGCATAGAAGGAAAAGGAGATATTTAAAGAAGCTAGAAAAGAATTTCAGAAGCAAGACATATCGTCGACTTCAACTATGCAACATAATAAGGAAGCACTAGAATATGAGATGCCACCATCATTGGATCATAACAATAGGATGCAACCCACGGGACAAGTAAGTACAATCAAAGGCTTTCTACAATCATGTGTAAAGGTATTAATTGATCCATCATCTGTGAAAATATTGCAAAACATAATAGATAAATGTAGCATTGAGATGAAATGAAATCTAGAACCAAAGACAATCAATCACCTGCACATGAGAAGAAGAACAAATAGGGAGTTTAGACTGAATGCTAATATTGGTGATTTCAATATCGAAGACATTATACTAGATCTAGGATATGAAGTTAATGTATTACCAAAGAAGACATGGCAGTGCATGGGAGAGTCGACAATAGGATACTCACCTATTCAATTAAAATTGGAAAACCAACACAGAGTCTTAACAATAGGTAGACTGAAAGGAGTGACAGTCGACCTAGATGGAGTGCACACTAAAGCAGATTTCAAAGTCATTGAAATAGTAGATGACACAACACCTTACCCAACGTTCCTTGGTCTGGATTGGGCATTTGACAACTAGGCCATAATCAATTTGAAGACCAAGAAAATGACATTTGAGTTAGGGGAATACATGTTCATCGCGCCATTAGAGCCATCCAAAGGGGAGAGGTTTGTAGAACCTACTTGCCTAGACCTAGAGGAAATTGTCCAGTTATACAGAACAACTACACGCGATGAGGATTACGTAAACCCAACTGCAGATGGGGTACTCAGTTGGAGGATCATTACTTCATGTGCAACAGACTCAGACACCGGTTTAGAAAACTAGAAGCAAAGGCTACACAAAGTATCCATGAGAAGATGTGCAAGAATAGACTGTGTAGTAAGATGGGTAGGCACAAAAATTAGAGAACCACCCAGTTTCAATGGAATAAATGATTTGGAAACATTCTTGACACAATATGAAGACGCGGTGTTAGAGAACCACATACTATTAGAACTTGATTTAGCATTCAATGCCACACCTGCAAGATGATGCGGTGTGCACAAGGATACCATCACAAATTGCTACCAATGTAAGAGGCTACTGCACATAAGGTTTGGCGCAAAACAGAAAAACAAAAAACAACAGAAGTATGATGGATACAGGGCACCAACAGAACATGTGGAGGCATGTAGAATTCTATGGAAAATGACACCCCCAGAGGAATGGAATCATCACTTCATACACACTCTAGAGGGCATACCAACGAACTGGTATACATACCAGGAGTTGCACAAAGGAACTACGACATGGACAACATTGCAACATAATTTTACCATCACATTTTCATTCAAACATGAAAACCCCAACATAGATGCAGCTCTAAAACAAATAAGAGGATTCATATTTATCAAAGGACCAGATAAAGAAGTTATCACAGAAGAGAAACAATGGAATAAACATACACTTAAGGAACTGTTGTCATACTATCATGTACAAGAGGAAGCACCAGGCGAAGATGATCCGTGCAACATTCAGATTGAAGAAGAAGAAGGAGAAAGAGATGTGAAAGTCCCACCCATAGAATCAAAATTCATTTCTTCACCAATCAAAGTAAAGAAAGTTAACATTGGGACAGTCGAGCATCCAAAAATGGCCAGCATTGGAGACTACTGGGATGAGGAAACAGTAGAAAGCATCACAGAGTTGTTGCGCAAATACAATGACTTGTTTCCCACAACCTTTACAGAGATGAAGGGTATAGCAGGAGAATTAGGAGAGATGAATATACCACTCAGACCTAAAGAGAGACCTATTATATAGAAACCCTACAAGCTGAACCTAATATATAAATAGAAAGTCAAAGCTGAGATCGACAGGATGCTCGAAGCTAACATCATCGAACTGGTTTAGGAGTCAAAATGGATAATTCCAATGGTAGTACATGAAAAGAAGCAAGGAGGGCTAAAAATATGCATCGACTTAAGGAAGTTGAACGATGCATGCCTATACAACCCATTCCCTAAACCGTTCACAGATGAAGTGTTAGAGAACATGGGCGTACATGAATCTTACTCATTCACTGATGGATTCTCATGCTACCATCAAATTAAGACAACACTGGAGGAAAGATACAAGACCACATTTGTGACAGAATGAGGATAATACCAATACACAGTCATACTGTTTGGAATGAAGAATGCACCAACAATATTTTCCAAAGTAGTCATTGCTGCGTTTAAGGAATTCATCCACCACTTTCTCAAAGTATACCTGGATGATTGGACAGTCTATAGTTGATTGAAAATCCATGTGGAAGTTTTACAATTGATGTTATAAAGATGTAGACAGTGTCAGATATCACTAAACATAAAGAAATGTATATTTGGAACACTGTTTGGGATACTATTAGGTCATATAGTATGAAAACAAGGTTTGATAGTAGACCTTGCAAAGATCGCAGTCATTGTTAACTTACCACCACCAAAAACAGTCTGTCAGCTAAGAGCGACGTTGGGACATAGAGGTTATTACAGGAAATTTATCAAAGGATATGCGTAGATCACTTCATCAATGGAAAAGTTGTTAAGAAAGGATACAAAGTTTCAGTGGAACGACGAGTGTCAACACGGTCTGGATACCCTAAAAGAAAACATGGTCATTGTGTCGATACTAGTATTTATAGATTGGGAGAAGACATTCCATGTCCATGTAGACGCATCAACGATAACACTTGGAGCTATCTTAGCGTACCTAGGAGTGGGAGACTTGGATCACTTGGTATCATTCATGAGCAAAAAGTTATCAGACTCTTAATAGAACTATAACATGACTGAAAGAGAAGGCCTAGCTATGGTTTGCGCACTTCAGAAGTTCTGGCATTACTTATTGGGAAAACACTTTAAGATGTTCATAGATCACTCAGACCTGAAATACCTAGTCAACAAGCTAGTGTTGGGGGGGGGAGAATCTGTCGATGGTTACTACTATTCCAAGAATTTGACTTTGAATTCACAGTCAAACCAGGAAAATTGAACGCAGGACCTGATCACCTATCAATGGTCACAAATGGAGAAGAACCTACGAACTTAGAAGATAACTTTCCAGAGGCACAGTTATTCTCAGTACAGATTGTTGATGAATAATTCATAGATATCATTCAGTACTTGAGTACAGGTACTGCACCGCAAGAATATAGCACCACACAGAAGAAAACCTAGTAGTCTGCGCTATCGACTATCAACTAATTGCATGCCACCTATACAAAATGGGTGTAGATAACATCTTGAGAAGATACATGTTAGAGCACGAAAGACCAAGAGTTTTAGCGGAAGCCCATGAGGGAATAGCAGGAGGGAATTATGCAGGTAAATACATCGCACAGAAGGTATTGCGCATAGGAATTTGCTGGACAATGATTCACATAGATTCAAAGAAATACTGTCAAACATGCGATGTTTTTCAAAGGGTAGGAAAACCCAACAGAAGGGATGAGATGCCATTACGACCACAAGTAACTTTATAGGCATTTGACAAGTGGGAAATAGATTTTGTGTGACCAATCAACCCACCAAAAAAAAGAACAGAGTCTCAGTACATTATCACTACAACAGAATACTTAACAAGATGGGTGAAAGCCGCACCAGTGAAGGATTGCAGTGCATAAACAACAACGCATTTTCTATTTGAACAATTAATCACTAGATTTGGGTGCCACAGAATTTTAACAAGCAACCAAGGCACGCACTTCATATATAGTACCATTAGTGCCATGAATGAAGAATTTGAAGTCCATCACCATAAGAGCACACCGTATCATATGTAGGAAAATGGCACAGTGGAAGCCTTCAACAAAATTTTGGAGAATGCACTGACGAAGATTTGCAATGTCAATAGGGACAACTGGAACCTCAAAGTACCAGCAGTATTATGGGCATACAGGAATATGTGCAAAAAGTTGATGGGGCACACACCATTTAAGATGGTTTATGGCCAAGAAGCAGTGGTGCCATTGGAATTTTTAGTACCAAGCTTGCGTATAGCAGCAATAACACAAATGACAGAACGATGCGTAGTACAAGAGAGGTTGAATCGGTTACTGACCATGGAGGAAGACTGAATCTTGGCAGGATTCCACCAACAAGTTCATAAAGCAAGAGACAAATCTTGGCACGATAGACACATCAAGAAGAAAACGTTCAAGGAAGGATATCTAGTGCTGATGTACGACAACAAATCGTTACAGCACCTGGGAAAGATCAGAATGCACTGGTTAGGACCATACGAAGTAAAATCTGTCACAGATGGAGGATTTGTATAGTTAAGATATTTATTAGGCACATAAATCAGAGGGGTGATCAATGGGAGCTGACTGAAGTTGTACAAGGACAATTGACCATCCACCGCGCAATAAAAAAAATAAAAAATCGAAAAAGAACAAAAATGAAACAAAACCAAAGAGGGCACAAGGAACGAGAGGAAGAAAGGCCACACAAAGTAGAAACACAAATTCGATGAGGAGAAATAAAATAGTCACATCCAAAGGGAAACAAGAGGGAAAAAGGAGAGGTGGCAAAAGCAGGATGATAGGATAGCACTAGGTAGAATTAAAGGATGACAAGGACTGGTGGGAAGCCACATTAATCGCGCCAACAAAACATGGCACAACAAGAGTAATGGTAAGTATGAAACCACCAAAGATGCATTGAACTGGTAATCAAGGTACATTAAACCCATAATCAAGGAAGTGTCCTTGACAAGATTCATGGGAAATCCATACAACACACGGGGGAGGAAGACAATAGTCTATTTGTGAAAAGAAAACAGACGTAGAGCAAGAAAGGATAAAGATCACAGTGTGAGTTCATAGATATCACAGAGACTGTTCGAATCCAACAGACACTTAACATTCACCACCATGGCACCGCCTAAGAAATAATATGCAATCTAGACTGCCAAGAAAACTAGATTTCAAACTAGGTCACGAGGATAGACCGAAGAAGGTGAACAACTGCCACTGAAGATCGTCAATGTCAACGAAATCCCATCCCCAGAGATGATACCAGTATAATCAATGCCGATACTGGAGGAAATTCAACAACCAATAGCAGAGGCCATGAATGTAGATACACTAGTAGTGGTGCACGAGCCACAGAACCAGGAAGAAGAAACCCTAAAGGAGATGCAAGTAGATCATACAAAAGTAGCTCTGAAAGTCAATGGCACAACATCGAAGCCAACAACAATAGTTGAGACAAATGAGTCTCAAACGACCATCTTATACCACACAACAGAAGAGACGTTTGAAGGTGTCTCGGCTTGGTCGGAATGGTATATTGAGGAACAACTGAAATCCAATCGAACATCAAGCTAGCCACCACTGGTGAATAAAGAAAAGATACAGATACCCAGGTCACCTCACAAGAAACCTGCAGCAAAAATCATTCTACCATGCATACCAGAAGGGGTACAACTAGGACCAAAGCTACTGGGTCATATCGAGAAACTCAAATATTCTAACCATGACGTAGTAGACGAAGCCAAGTTTCTGGAACTTGTGAAGAGGGTCTTTATCCATACTACGGGAACAAATAGGGTTGGCGAACCGATCGAGCAGCCACTCTAGTGGGCAGCTGGGATAAAGAAAACGATAATTTTAGGTCTATTGGACTTACCACATTTTGGTAGAGGTCAACACGCAACCGCATGCATCAAACAATTGCTAGCAGTCACAAATGGAGGGGATATATGGCTGGACAAGCCCGTCCCCATAGCCATTGAACTTATTGCAAACATAATAGGGTTACCAATTCGGGGAATGGATGCCGCGTTGTTTCTGGATGACAAAACCAAGGAGAAAGTGCTAGCAGAAGAGATGAAGAAGAAGTATGGCATTGAAAGGGGGACAAGAGGTATCATCATCAAGAGGATCAAGGATGCAACCACACAATTGGGCACAAAAGTATTAGCCTGCAAGATGCTAAGAAAATGCCGTAGGGAGGAAGTCCCAGCTGGAGTTTGTTGGCACAGGGGTAGACCCAGGGTTCAATGCTACAAAAACACACTAACAAAACCCTAACTACAGACCCTTTCGACAATATCTACGAAGCAGATGAAGTCTCACCTGAGGTAGAGGCAGGGGTGGTTGCAGGACTCCAATGCTTGCAACCTTATTTGGGACACAGATCTGTGATTCTAACACTTAGCATAGAACTCAACAGTTAACATTCATCAATATTCAATTCTTAGTTACAACATAGTTAAACCCTAATTAAAACACATCACAGTATTCATTCAGACCTACTATATTCAAGCACTTAAGCACCTCCACATAGGCTAGATCTAGTACTCATCCATACTATTAAGCACATAACATTAACATATCTATCTATCATTCACCTATGTTAAATCACTAATCAAATAAACACATAAACACATCAATACATCGCACAAAGAGGAGCAACACAACATGTACATGGTTCACCCCCACCCTGGGGCTACATCCACCAACTCTTCTCTTCTTTATTATCTTGGGTCAAGATTCTTACAGGCACGAAGCATCCAAGTCCCACTCCACTGAGGACAGGAAATCTATGCACCTCGCTAGATCCTCCTTCCTTGCGTTACAGCACAAAGCCTTCCATATTCTATTACAACCACTTTCACTTAGCTCTGCAAGTATCACACGGTATGCACAAATCACCTACAACTCTTGATCACATAGATCCAATTCTAGAACTTAGCACAACTTGCAACTACCTCTTCTTACATTGCCTAGCCTTCTATTTATACATTACAAAATAGGCCTAAGCATGGGTAAACCCATGGTCTGACATCCCATACCCATTACATAATCCCAAAACCTAAAAATCCCTAAAAAGGGCTTGAGATCCCGTGATCTCCACTTCGTCTTGCGCTCTGCCTTCGACAGCCTGTTGAAGTCCCAAAATTAGGTCAACATGACCAAGTATCCTCAAAACTTGGTCAATGGCCAACAGGCCCCCAACACTCACCTATGCCTCGTCCCGAGTCACTCTGATCTGACGAGTTCTTCTTTGAAAGTATCGATCTTGGCTCGAGATGCTTCGACTTGTTGTTGTTCCATGACCTCTTTTTTAGTGAACTCTTGTATGACTACTTCATTGACAGGTCACTCTAGGCATTGTTGAGCTGCAGTGACGACTTGCTCCAGTTCCACTCCTCGGCCTTTGATCTCTGTGAACAGTTGGTAAGCCTTATCTTATATAGGTTGGAGTCTCTGAGTTACTTCCATAACTTTTCTTTGAATAGTGTGGACCTACTGTTGGGAAGTGTGCTTCTCCTGGGATCTCTTCATTCTTTGCACAGCTGATAGGGGCTTCAACTGTGCCTATATCATTTCTGCTTGATACTTCGCCTCTTGGAGCTATGACTCCATTTCCTTTAGTTCTATATTCTCAGTGAGTTGCTCGTAGGTATTGGAACTATGATTAGTGATTTCCTTACATTCCATGGAAAGGGATTTTATTATCTCAACATAGCTTCGAGCAATTGATTCTCTTTGATCCCTCACATCCTGCGAGGTGTTGGGCACTGTGCGGTTCTCTAAGTCTACTATTCATTATTGTAGCTGTTGGATAGCTTCTGTGAGCTTCTCTACTTGATGTGTGACTCAGTCTTCTTCTTATGGCTCTAAGCCTGTCACAGAGAAAAGGGCTCTGTTGACTACTTATTTCACTTCGAGTTTCTCTGTGAGCACCTATTCTTTTTCTTATTGCATCTGTACTTTCTCTTCTTCAAACTTTTCCTCGAGAGTAACCTTGTCTTTTTCTATAAATCTGTGTTGTTCTATGAGTACGCCTTGCACTTTCTTCAAGGCCTGGGTGGCTTGTTTTGTTTCTTCTTGAGCATGATGAAGGTGAGATTCAACCGCATTAGCTAGTCGGTGGAGTTGGGTTGGCTCATCTCCCAACTCTGGTTCTCCTGATGGTAGGGGCACGATGGACACTGCACGGCTAGACTGAAGGGCCTATTGTACCCCTCGGAGTTCGACCTCAATTATATTGTACATTTCCTCTTGATTAGATTCTTGCTTCTCCATGATTTCCAGTGAAGCATCATTTAGGGCTGCGATGATGAAGTCAAAATAATCAACAGTAAGCACAGTCTTCATCTTCGTCATGGTGGCTTTCGATTTCTTCTGGGAAGAAGGTTTCAGGGGAGAAAACTTCCTCTTCTTCAGGGGATCAACCTCATCTCTGGGTGGTGTTACTTCGCTTGGCTTCTTTTTAGCTCCTTTTCCATTTAGTTCTTCTAATTCGTCATCACCCCCTCGGACAGGTGATACTGATGCAGTCTTTCCTAAGGCGCTGCTTAAATCTTGTACCTCTTTGGTATTATTTGTTCTGTTGGGTCCGGGTGTTTCCTGTTCTTTATGCGTGGTCTCTGGGATGTCAGGGTCAGACATCTCTGTAGGGTTTGCGGGAATAAGAAGATCTGTGAACTAGTCCTTAGTGATCTCCTCCAGTTCTTCTTCTGTGAGCTTGTAGTGTGACTGACATTGTTCACTATGTTCATCGAATCATGCTATAATGTAGATGAAGTGTCGATATGCGCAGAACTTCATCAGGGGTCAGAACCTCTGTAGGGTGTTGGGAGTCATGCGAGGTTTATCTTCGTTGGCTCTCTTCAACTGAAGGTAACAGGTATGAAAAACAACATTCGACTGCCACTATTTATTCATATCACTCGAGTACCAGAGTGTAGCAAACTTTGTGGAAAACAACTTGAATGGTTCAATATTCGGAAAGTTCACACCTTCCGGCATCTCCCAGGAAAAATAGGTGATGAGGATCAGGAGCCAGCTAAAGTGAAAATCGTAGCCCTATCCCAAGCTTCACGATAGTTTAGCTCTAGTTGATTAAATAGGTACTTTGTCGAGTTCATCTGCAATCCTTCCACGCACTTCCCTGCGAGGTCAACAACAAAGCCTATGACTTGCGTAGGTATGTTCTTCCTTACTAAATTTTTGGCTATGAGCTAGAAGGTTAGGCGCACTACGCCATTCTGGATGGAGGCTAACTTGTAGCCTCGCGTTCCCTTTTCAACATTGCCATATGTATCCTTGATCTTTTGTGCTAGTGCGCGATCTGTGGCTTTTCCTGGATAAAGCTCATGCGGGTCAGGTCATTGCATACTTAATCCTTTGATATTATGGATCAACATTGGATCGACTGTAATACGATGGTCTATCCATAAGTAACCTCCATGGTAACATGAAAGTAATAGCTTGACATAGGTGTTCACTTCCTGGTGCCTTCTGAAGTGTGGGATTTTCATTACATTTATCAGGGTGGACTGCGCGAGGTTCATCGTCCACGGATTGGGGATTATCTTTTAGTTCTTCCCCTTCGTCCTAGTTAGGTATTTGTACGGGGTGAGCATACTACAGTTATTGTGATCTCCGAGGTTGAAGTCACTGAACTTCAATGCTATGATCTTGTCCTGTTGCACGCGAACTACATGTATCCCCTTCGGGATGTATGCAGTAATCATGGAGTAATCGAAATCTCTTGGCACACTATCTTGACTCACCACGCCAACCAGAGGGGGGATGTAATCGGGCAATATAGACGAGATCAGCTTCGCATTTTCTAGTTCATCTCTATGTTTGGTTCTCTTTTTCACTGATGATCGAGATGATCCGGCTCTGCGAGCAGTTGACAGAGAGGCTTGCACTCCTCTCATCGATGATGCTTGAATACTTGTAGACATTTATCTTTCAGACATTACTCTTTCAGTCATTAGTTCAATGAGAACTTCTTCGACAATTTTATTTGTAGCGCTAAGCTCATCCGACATGCACACTCGAGGTTGAATATCTCAGGTTTGAAGAGTAACTGCTCAATGCATTGGTGTTAAGAACCAAATAGTTTCCTCCATTTAATGAGATACTCTAAAATGGATCTATTCCTTAGCTGGAAAATTCTTGTGTCAGTGATGGGTTCAGGATCCAATATGATTTTTCAATCCTCGTCAAGTTCTGGAAATATAGTTTGAACTGGGATCTTGTCGCCTATAACCTTCTTTAAGCATGAAACATGGAAAACTGAGTGTACTCATGAAGATACAGGAAACTCCAATTTGTATTCCATAGTACCAATCTTTTGCAACAC
>CBVK0100413806.1:0-19242 GCA_900067695.1 Picea abies
ATATATATATATATATATATATGCCACATGTCAACTCCATGTTGAACATAGAAGGAATTACACATCTCCTTCATACTAAGCAAAGACACCATTAAAATGCTTTAACCATAAGAATTTTTTTACTTTCAACTACTTTATGGATATACATACATACATGTTAATTTTTTTTCTTCTTATTGATAGTTTTCTAAATGCCATGTGTCAACTCCATGTTGAGCATGAAAGGAATTACACATCTCCCTCATACTTGGCTGTAGAAAGTGCCTCTCAGTGCAATCATTATCTAAATGGGTTTCTCCTCCACAACCCTTCAACAAATTGAACTTTGATAAGGCGTTAAAGGGAAATGAAGGATGATCTCTATCATCGAAGGTTATTTGAAATAGTGACAACTTTATTGTTTGTGGGATTATATTTATTATAGGAATCCAAACGAAAAATGTGGCATAAGGCATAACATATTCGAGTGATAGAATTAGACACTGCCCTAGTTAATAAAGCTAATAAACAGGGAGGTATGGGTCCAAAAGTAAAGCTAATAAATAAGAAAAGTTGTGAGAAGACATTGGCCTTCATATATTGGATAAGTTGGCAAGGGAGTAATATGGAGACATGGACCCAACATCAAGATTAAGATCACTTTAGTTGGTTGACAATGATGGTTGAGAAAATGCCATAATAATAAGGCTTATACAACTGGCTTTTAAAGCAATTTTGAGTTAGATAAAAAATTGTTCACGATCCCTCACTTCATTTGACAACTTGCCCAATATAGTTAGGTGATACAATTATGTTGAGCATGAAATGAAAGATAACATTCAAACAAAAAGAAAACATGTTATACACGTTGCTTATTTTTTAAAGAGATAATCACTTTCTATTAATAGTTATGTGATACACATTGTGTTGAGAATGACATGAAAAATAATATTAACATAGGAAAATAACACAATGATATAGTGAAAACCAAATTATGTTGTTCAAAGAATGGTGAAAACCATTATATAGCTACAATAGCTAGAATGTTGGTAGTTATCTCTAAGAAGAAATGTGGTTGCCACACTCATTAGAAAAAATCCCATAACAAGAGGTAGAAACTACCTTGCATCATAATGCCAAAATCCTATTAGACAAAATCCCTAAGATGCAAGAACCCTAATTCTAACATGAACTTAGGGTTGAGTGTGCTCATTGAGCTAGACACATATTAATACTTGTTAACGGGCTTCATAAACAATTTTGTATATTGTCTATTCTTTATTTTTTTAATACATTAGGGATAGGGATAGATAGTATTGCTATTCAAGTAAAATCCTCATTTTAATGATCATATATACATATTTTATATTTTGCATAGTAATAGGTATATTTTAATTTAAAGATTGGGCATAGTGACCATGCCCATCGAGCTTGATGCAACTCTAGCGAAAGAGGAAGTTTCTTGTCCTCGTGACTTTCCATCCTTAAAAACAAGTGAAGTGGAAGGAAAACACTTCTCTTCCCAAGCTTGTTTCTCTAAATGACATGAAGTCTTGAATACCACTTGACAGATTGACTACCTAAAATAATACATTGGAAGAACACAACTATTTTTTAGATGATTTTCATAGAGACTAACTAAACTTGGCTAGTGAACACTATGAGCTCAAGACTATTTCCCATTGAATTTCTCTTTCCTAACCTTCTTTCCTAGTTTTGCTTCCTCTCGTATTCAATGGACAACTGTGTGTTTGTTTAACAACAACGACAACATATGAAGTTCCCAGGTTTGTCTTTGGTAACTCATGTTACTTATTCAGTTTCCTCATTAGTCATCAACTCATTTTCATCTCTCTTTGATTTCTCATACTCCTTTCCTGTGTCCTCCTCATTATGATCTTCCCTGGGTTTAACTTTTGCACTCACATTTGAATGCTTCAAAATTTTGAAGTGATTTGTCAAGGTTCAATATGGGGGTGGGGTAGGAACTTTAGAATTAGCAAATGAAGACATGCATTCCATGCACTTCCTTTTATTCACTATTTGTAATGGATGCACAAGGGCGAGATTGAGAGTGTTGGGAATTTCTTACAAATCTCTGCTAAAGTGGCCAATGATTGACATTACACTTTGAATGGGAGTTGCTCACAACCCAACTCTTGAATATGACATCATCCATATAGATTTAGTTGGATGGATTTTGATAACTCTTATCGAGTTTTACTTTTGTGCAAATCCATGCACAATAACACTCTTATGCCTTTGGGACAACTTTGTCCAAAAACCTTCCAATGTTGTCACCAATGACTTGGAAGGTGTAAGGTACTAGATATATTATATAAAGCAGAAACAAAAATATTACACAGGTACCAACGAAACATCAAAATAGAGAGAATAACACCAATAATGAATACCTTTATTGATGGAAATCCAAGTTCAATTGCCTCTTCAATGGGACAACCTCCAAGAGAGAAAATCTCTAATACAATAATTCTCAAGACAAGACTTTCTCATGCCTTCTACTCCTAGAGGAAGATCTTTCTAGAAGCAAAGACTTCTATCAAGTATTCTTACATTAGACCTATTCACATTATTATCTAGGCCTTATTTACTAATATTGGCCTTTATTACATAGAAAACATATTATTCTACCCACGTGAGGGGTTAGGGATGTTAGGTCCCTAACATGCCCTCCCCCTTAAAAAATAACCTTGTCCTCACAGCTTGAGGTGGGGAAACTGTTGCAGGATGGTAGTCGACTCCCATGTGGTATCTTCTGGTGGTGTATCCTTCCATTGAACTAAAAATTCCTTGATTGTGCGCTGACAAATATGATGCCCGCGGTGGTCCGATACTGCCTAGGGTTGTAACCAAATGAAACCTTTTTCATCCAATTCAAGGATACTCGTTTGAGTATGGAACTTAGTTCCAATCACTTTATTTAGGCACGAAACATGAAAACCATGATGGAGCTTAGAGTGACTGGGTAGAGCTAACTAGTAAGCCATGGATCCCACTCTCTTGAGAATTGTATAAGGACTATAAAAATTGGGGGTTAGTTTCTAACAATTGTCATCTTTGAGTGAAGTTTTCTTATATGGTTGCAGACAAAGAAACACCTAGTCCCCTTCAACAAATTGACGTTCTGAATGACTCTGATATGCTTGTTGTTTCACATGATTTTGAGCCATGGCCATATTTTATTTAAGGGTATGAAGAATGGAAACTCTAACTGTAGGTGTGTAGTCAACGTCTCAAACATTAGAGACATCGGGAAAGTAGGATAGAACAAATGATGGATTTTGACCATAAACTGCTTCAAAGGGAGTCATATGAGTGGCAACATGGTAAGATGTGTTGTACCACCATTCAGCTAGGGGTAACCATTGATCCCATTGAGTTTGTCTATTGGGTGAAAAACACTGAAAAATAGGATTCCAAGCACTTGTTGAAATCTTTAGTTTGTCCATCAGTATGGGGATGATGTGTTGTGCTGAGCTACAACTCGGTTCCTTGGAGCTTGAACATTTCCTGCCAAAAATTACTAGTGAAAGTGGAATCATGGTTGGAGACAATAGAGTGAGGCATGCCATCGAGTTTGAATATATTATCCATAAAAAAAATTGAGCCACTATATGTTAGAAAAATGGGTGTGCTCGTTTAACCATAGACAATATAGCAATATTGTCACCTAACCATAGGCACACAGGCCACCCCCGAGCACCTTAACCTTGAAAGATAGAATAATTCTGGTAGCAGATCAATAACCAACCAAGGCTAGCGCACCAAGCAAGGATAACCAAAGACCAACCAAAAATTCCAAAGCGATAACCAAAGACAAGATCACTACTGCAACAGTTGCAATTCTCTTTCACTCATGTGCACGTCTTGTCCTTATGCAATTGTGAGTGAGTGAGTGACAAATGAGCTCTAGTGCCCTCTATTTATACTGCTCCATCTTAACTCACTGGGTTGACTTCTCTTCCTGGGGGATAATAACTCAATATTAATTATTCTATTAAGTCGACTTGTCTTCTAGGGTTATTATCCAAGGCTTTAGGGTTTCTCTTGCTTCCCGAAATATTCTAGTCTTGTCAAAGATTACAAGTGGAGGTTAATACCTCCCGCAACTACCATAATATCAACACTCCATCCTAGCTAGGGAGGTATTAAAGGCAATGGTATTGAGCACAAACATACCATTCAACCGTTAGCATCATCATAGCCACACAACCTATCTCATGATTAAATCACGAGCACCATCATCACTATCCAACTAGATAGTCTCCATAGAAATCAGAACAATGCCATCTAATAGAACACAAATGTGTCTATTCATAGTGTTGAAATAATGTAACTGCAAAGAGTATTCTATTTATTATTGATGTATTATTCATTAGATCAATCCCCCTTTGTGGATAGATCATGTCGGGTATTGTAAATGACCAAATCCCCTTTTGCGAATTGGTCAAACCCTAATTGTAATATGAAAAATGAGAAGTCGGCCCCCAAAATAAATTAAAGTGGTTCTAACCACCCATAAAGAGAATTCAACCCTTCTAGTGAAAAGACACTTCCTTTCAACACCTGTCAGATTGTATAAATAATGGAGGCCAACGCCTCATTTACACACTCACTCATTCGATCATCTAGAGCACAAGTTTGGAGCTGCAGTTGGAGAAGAAGGAAGAGAGAGAGGCACATTACTTGGGAGAGGAATTTCCGTAGTGTTTGGTTTATATTCTTGGCATTGTATTGGCTATCTATATTAAGGAAGTTTTTTCTAGGTTTTCTTTCCCATGAGGGTTTCCTAGGATAAATGTTGTGTATCTTGTGATTGTGTTTCTCTTAGTGATCCTATCTATGCTATGGTTATCTAGAAAATTCAAAAAAAACCTAATAATAGATTAAACCTTAACATGGTATCAGAGCTGAGCTAAAGAGGGCATCTTTCACAGGAAAAAGAAAAACGTCACTATTATCGTACAAGGAAATTAGGGATTTTTATTGAAGATGAATTTCAGCCCAAAAGTCATCTAGAAAAGTGTGCCCTAGCCCAAGGAACTCTTTGGCACCTTCAACACACCTTTTCAGTGGATAAAACTCCCGGAAAGTGAAACCCTAGTTTTCACCAGTACCAAAAGTACCAAAAAACTAGAAGTACCATAAAACTAGAAGTACTAGGAAACCAGAAGTACTAGAAAACCATAAGCACCAGTCCAGAAATTCACTAGTCAAGTTTGAAGGGGAAAATTTGGATTTTCTGAAATCTAACCACACCGGGCTACTTGCCTCGGCCAAGCGCACCTCCTAGTAAGTTCAAAATTCAATTCTGAGCATTTTCATTTCTTGGTCATTTTCCAAGCTCCAGGTAAAAGATGTATGCAAGCACTAAGATTGTTGACAAGCTATAAGGTGTGGAAAAATTCCGTGCCTGGAAGTATAGGATTGGACTCATTCTTGAAGAGAATACCTAGCAAGATTCATTAAATAAGATGTACCACAACCCAGCGATGCTGCAGCTAAAGAAAAACACCAAAAGGACACAATTAGGGCCAAAAGAATCATTGCAGATTCTATCAAAGATCACTTGATTCCTCAAGTGTCTTCAAAGAAGACTCCAAAAGAAATGTTTGATGCCCTAACCGGATTATATGAAGGGAAGAACATAAATCAGAAGATGAATCTAGGAACTCAACTCAAGAATAAAAGGATGCAGAAACAATCCAGGAATATTTCTCCAGAATATCACAATTCAAAGAACGACTAGAAGCAATTGGAGATATTATAGATGAAGATGAACTCATAATGATGACCCTTAATGGTATCAAAATACCTTGGGATGCATTCATCCAAACTATTTGTGCCAAAAAGGAGAAACTACAATTTGACAGTCTTTGGGAAGAATGTATTCAAGAAGAATCAAGAGTAGCTAACCGAGAAGCTTTTCTATCAAGAGATGAAGATCAAGCCCTAGCTACTCACACTAAAGGAGGAAGAAAGAAGTCTTACTTCCAGAAAAAAAATTCATAAGGAGTCTCACCCCAAAAACAAATTCATACATAAACAATCTCAACCAAGGAGGTTCCAGAAGTTTCAGAAAGGACAAAGAAGAGAAAAATATTTATCATCCTACCAATGTTACCATTGTGACAAGATGGACATATTGCGAAACATTGTCCAGCTAGACGAGAATAATACAAGAGGAAAAAAAAAAGGCACCATGCCCATGCAATTGAAGATGAAGAGCCACCCACAAATATGATAAAAGAATGAATTGAAGACTATGTCTTAATCTCTTCCCTCTCAGGATCAGTATAATTTGGTGAGGACACTTGGCTCATTGATAGCGGTGCTTCCAAGCAAATGGCAGGTCAAAGAGACATTCTCTCTTGCCTTTCAGAAAATAAGTTTTCTCAGAAAGTTACACTTGGAGATGATTATAAATATCCTATCAAGGGAGAAGGAGAATCAAATTACAAGCTTAATTTAGGGACCCCAATGAAGATGAAGTATGTACTATATGTACCAGGTTTGACAAATAACTTACTCTCCATCTCAGCTTTAGAAAGTAAAGGCTTCGGAGTTTCCTTCATAGATGGAGAAGTTCTTATGTGGGCCAAAGGAAAAACCATGAAAGAAGCAATTGTTCTTGGAAAAGAAGAAGGTGGCGTGTATAAGCTAAAAGGTCACTCAGAAGAAGCCATGACCCACTCCATTGAGAATCCATGTGAAATTTGGCATAGAATATTAGCCCACATCAACTACAAGACATTACCTTATGTAAGCAATGAAGTCACAGGTCTACCAGACTCAAGGTTGACCATGAAGGTGTGTGCAATGGGTGTGCACAAGGAAAGAACATCAAGAAACCTTTTTCGAAGAGAGACAGTTAAAAAAAAGGAGTCCTAGAGCTCATTCACTCAGATGTGTGTGGCCCAACGCCATGATCCCCCATCAATGGGTATGTATACTATGTATCTTTTATTGATGACTATTCTCGTAAAACCTGGGTTTACTTTTTGAAATCAAAAGATGAAGTTTTCAGTAAATTCAAGGAATTCAAAGACTTGATAGAGAATATTTCTGAAAGAAAGATCAAGATATTCAGGTCAGATAATGGAGGAGAATACACCTCAAAAGAGTTTGTAAAATTTTGCAAATATGTTGGGATCAAGAGGGAGCTCACCACTCCCTACAATCCTCAACAAAATGGTGTAGCAAAAAGAAAGAACATAACTATAATGGAAGCAGTGAATACCATGATCCATGATCAAGGTCTTCCAATGTGCTTATCGACATAAGCAACAAAAACAACAATATATGTACAAAATATATTGTCCCATAGTTCACTTGGGTTCAAGACCCCTTAAGAGATGTTCTCCGGAAAGAAGATAGAAGTAAGCCATCTCAAAATATTTGGCTGCCCAGTATTTGTACATATTCCAAAAGAGAAGAGAGCCAAGCCGAACCCTTCAGAAAAGAAGGGAATATTTGTTGGATATTGTGAGGTCACCAAGGCATTCATAGTTTATATACCAGGTTACCATCATATTGAGATCAACAGGGATGTAACCTTTGATGAAGATGCATCACTCAAGAAATCAAGAAGATTCCAACTTGAAGAAGTATATGAAGAGGAACCTGTAGCTCCCAGAGTTGCAGAACTAGTGAGGGAAGTCATAACTTCCCCTGATGAGGAGATTCTAGAAGATCATGACATGGTAGAATCTCAAGAACCTCCCCATATGCCGATCTCCCACAAGAGAAAGCCAATCTGGGCAAGGGAACTTATTCAAGATGGAGAAAAGTATGGTGTCTTCGAAGGAACCATGAGACAAGTGACAAAACCTAATCCATTCTCCAGTTATATGGATTTGATGTGTGATCTATTAGAGAAGGATCCTATCTGCTTTGAAGAATCCATTCAAAAGAAAGAATGGGCAGATTCCATGACAAAAGAATACCAATCCATCATAAAGAATGATGTATGGGAAATAGTTCCCAGACCAAAGAGAAAGGATTTGGTATCTTCCAGATGGATTTTCAAAATAAAACATGTTGTTGATGGAAGTATTGGGAAATATAAAGCAAGTTTTGTTGCTCGTGGCTTTTCTCAAAAGGAAGGCATTGATTATGAATAGACATTTTCTCTTGTAGCCAGATACACTTCAATCAAAACCGTCATAGCCCTTACATCTAAGATGAAGTGGAAGTTACACCAGATGGACATGAAAACTGTTGTCTTGAATGGTGTCATTGAAGAAGAAGTGTATATAGAACAACCTCAAGGATTTGAAGTTGAAAATAGGAAGACTCATGTGTGCAAGTTGAAGAAGGCTTTGTATGGATTGAAGCAAGCTCCAAGAGATTGGTATGGAAGAATTGATAGTTTTTTGATGAGCTTGGGATTTACCAATAATAAAGTTGATTCTAACCTTTACTTCAAGGTTATGAATGATGAGCCTGCTATATTGTTGTTGTATGTGGATGACTTATTCTTAAGTAGAGAAGAAAATCTCATCACTGAATGTAAGAAGAATCTCGCTGCAGAATTTGAGATGAAATACCTTGGCCTAATGCACTATTTATTAGGTCTTTAGGTCTGGAAGAGCCCAGAGAGGATATTCCCTAACCAAGGGAAGTATGCAGTTGAAATACTGAAGAGATTTGATATGTTGGAGTGAAAGTCCATGAATACACCCATGGAAACAAAGTTGAAGCTCCTGGTTGATACTTCGTCAGAATTGATTGATGCTACACTGTACAGACAGATCATTGGATCATTGATGTATCTGACAAACACCAGGCCGGGTATATGTTTTCCTGTGAACACCTTGAGTTAGTTTCTGGTAGAGCCCAAACGTGTTCACCTAGTTGTTTCAAAACATGTGATGATGTACCTTAAGGGTACATTAGATTGTGGTCTCAATTATGATGGAGATCATGACTTCAGACTGAGTGGTTATACTGATTCAGATTGGGTTGGAAGTGTCTCTGGCATGAAGAGCACTTCAGGATGTTGTTTCAGTCTGGGCTCATCCATGCTCTCATGGTAGAGTAGGAAGCAACCAAGCTTTCCTCTCAGCACGAAAGAAGAAGAATACATTGTTGCATGTTCTGCCAGTTGTGAAGCCATATGGATTAGAAAGTTGTTGACATGTCTATTCGATATGGATATGGAAGAAACCATGATACTATGTGATAACCAGAGCTTCATAAAGATGACAAAGAACCTTGTGTTCCATGACAAGTCAAAACACATAGAGATCTGATATCATTACATCCGTGATATGGTGCAGATGGGAGCCATAAAGCTCCAATATGTTAGCATAGATGAAAAGGTTATTGATGTGTTGACTAAGCCTCTATCTCATGTAAAGTTTGAGCACTTTCAAGATAAGCTTGGTGTAGTCTGTAAGGACCTCCCTCGAAGAGTAATGTTGTGTTTCCAGCCTAGTGCTATGATTCTAGCCTCATGTTGATGATGATCCAACCTCGTGCTGTGATGATGTGCCAACCTCGTGCTGTGATGATGATGTGCCAACCTCATGCTATGACAACCTCATGCTGTGATGATGATGTGTCAACTTCATGTTGTGATGATGTGTGCTAGCCTCGTGCTGTGATGATGTGTTTCCAGCCTCATGTTGTGATGATGTGTTTCCATCCTCGTGTTGTGATGCCAACTTCGTGTTGATGATGTTGTCTTTCCAGTCTCGTACTGTGATTCCAAATTCGTGTTGATGATATTATGTACCCAACTTCGTGTTGTGATGCCCGATTCGTGATGAATATTCTCAGCCTAGTGTTGATGTTGATGATGCTCCAGCCTTTGTGTTTTGTTTTTGATGATATTGATGATGAGAAAAACTTCCGATGATTTATAGATATGGCAGTCAGTGTTCCAGATTTTGTGCATGATGTTTCCCTCTCTATCACCTGATGTTGTTGTAGAATACCCTTCTTGTTAAGGGGGAGTGTTGAAATATTGTAACTGCAAAGAGTATTCTATTTATTATTTAAGTATTATTCATTAGATCAATCCCCTTTTGTGGATTGATCATCTCGAGCATTGTAAATGACCAAATCCCCTTTTGTGGATTGGCCAAACCCTAATTGTAATATGAAAAATGAGAAGTTAGCCCCCGAAATAAATTAAAGTGGTTCTAACCACCCAAAAAGGGAATTTGGCCCTGCCAGTGAAAAGACACTTCCTTTCAGCACCTGCTAGAATGTATAAATAAAGGAGGCCAACGCCTCATTTACAAACTCACTCATTCGATCATCCATAGCACAAGTTTGGAGCTGCAATTGGAGAAGAAGTGATGCAGGAGCATCATCAACAAGTACACATGGCAAGACAACTCAACGCCTGAGAGACAATCTGGAGTCTCTAATGCTAGCCAATACTGCAAATCTTTTGAAGCGATAGAAAACAAAAGAGGAAAGATCACATATGTGGAGAAAAAATGAGCACGCGTGACTTGGGAGATTAACCCTAGTCTCAATGTAACCACAATTCGATAGAAGTTAGTTTGTTTGTTTTGTATAAAGAGAGATTTTGTACGCCCAAAAGGAGGGTTATGAGAATTATGAGCAAGTAGGAACTTGTGATCAATAGTTGTTTCTTTGATTTTAGCTGTAACTGTTTTCTTGATTTTGAATGAAGATGATAGAGGAAAATTGATCCAATGTATGGTGTGAATATTGTTTACAATTTCCTTGTTGTTGTCGTTAATCTTTTCAAGAATGAATGAATCTTGCTATGAGTGCATGTAGCTTTGAAATGCTTGTATAAATTTTAAAATTTCTTTTCTTCGTGAGATGGTGCAAGGCGTGCACACAGTCTGCAAGGAGTGCGTTGATAGGGTCTATTTCGACTTGTAAAGCTCAGGAGAAATAGCGTAAAATTTCCTTTGCAAGGAGTGCAAAGTGACTGCTGCAAGAAGTGCACAGTCGTCGCAAGAACTCAACCTTTGTAAAGATCTGTTGCAAAGAGTGCACATGTCTAGAATTCGACAAAGAGTCGAAGAGACTCCGTAAATAATTCGAAGGATGAGAGCAGAGGAACTCCAGGAGGGCGAGAAACAATTATTTTCAAGAATCTTTGAATCCGAGTTTGACGAATTTCCTGGGAAAGAAAGAAGTGCTTGGGAGATTGAAATATTTGAGGAGGTCAAGCTCAGGAGGGGTAAAACTTTACAATAAGTGTGAATGAGATCCAAGAAGTGGACTCGCAGGAAATATAAAGGTCGAAGCCTTTAAATCTTTTGAAAAATCTTCTAAGTTAGAAGAAGGCGTAAGCTCAAGGGAAAAGATCTGGATTGTCCGATCAACGTCTAGACAATGAGGAGCGAGCACAAAGGAAAATATCTTAGTCGTTCAATCTAAGCGCAAAGCAAAGATCTCAGCCATTCAATCTAAGAGCCAGAGAAAGGACCTTAGTCGTTCGATCTGCGTGCAAAAGGATCGTAACCGTTCGATCAAGGTAAAGTGCACTAACCTTAAATCTTTGAAAGTGTACAGGAGAATCATACTTATGAAACTCTGAAATTATCAGAGTCATTTGTTGTTAAGGAGGACACGTGGTGAGAGATCAACATTTCGTTGACTCGCAGAGTGGAAAGGTCAAATAACAGAGTTGTGAGAATTTTTGAAGTGAGAACTCGCAAAAAGATCACATCCGTTCATCGTTTTGAAATCATCGAGACCATCCATCGTCAAGGAGGACATGTGGTGAGAGATCAACATTTCGTTGACTCGTGACTTTAATAAGTCAAAGGTAGAGTTACAAGGACTCACGAAACACAGAGTAACGATTTGATCACAACTGTTGATCGAAGGAGGGATTTGAACCATAGATCTGGTCTTGTTGGGAGTTCATGACTCGGGAAATTAGAGGTAAGAGTTCTGAGAACTCGCGAAACACGAAATCACAATTTGATCTGATTCGTTGGATCAAGGGGAGATCTGGACCGTTGAGTGTCCAGGGAGACAATTTGCAAGTGCGAACTCATGAAACGCGAAATCACGAAGTGCTCAAAAGATTGGACCACAGTCATAGCGAAGGGTCACATCGGTGAAGGGGAATAGAGGGGCTAGCATGCGCTAGTCTCCTGTCAGGATTTCGGGAGTCAGGAGAGTCAGAGTTACTCGCATGTAAAGACCCGGTACACAAATCCGCGACAGGCCTTTCGATTAGGCGACTGGTCACAACCTTGGCCACATAAAGGGAGAGGCTTAACCAGGAGAGCTAGCGCCTAAATATGCTAAAGCTTAAAGGGATTAAGGAGAAGGTTGCGGGTTCCATACAACCTATGCTTTAAGGGAAAGAATGCATGTTAAGTGGAATTGAGGTTCTTGAGGGGCCGAAGAGTCAGTCAGACTCAGTTCCTTGATCGATCCTAGACCGAGAGATCGCGCAACCCTTAGGATAGAAGGGGGGGTCTACATCAAGTGGTATCAGAGCTGATTTTTGTCTGTAGATTTCAGGCAAAGGAGATAAAGGAGATAAAGGAGACAAAAGAACTCGACGTTGTACTCTATGTGTGATAGACAATCAACACAATGCCACCAAGGAGACGAGGGGAGCCACATTTAGCCAATCATGTTGTATAAAGAAAGATGCAAGAACTTCATGCAAGGCTGGAAATGATGGAAGCAGCATAGAGAAGAGCACCTAATTCTAGAGACGTCAACGATGCAGATAGTGAAGATTTAGAAGCCGAAGAAGTTGTAGGGGAACACGTTGATGAAGAATGCTTGCTAAGAGTAATTTTTAGATTGGGAGCTAGAGCCAATATAGAGGTCCCAATGTATGAAGGCAATTTGGATGTTGAAGAACTGTTAGATTGGATAAGCTCCATGGAAAAATATTTCGATTATGAAGATGTCGATTGGGAGAAAAGGGTGAGACATGCTGTCACTAGGATTAAAGGACATGCAACACTATAGTGGGATGAACTGTAGGCTGAGAGGCGAAGTAGAAGAAAACATACGATAAAGAATTGGGACAGAATGGTAGCCAAGTTGAAGGATAAATTCATGCCCAAAGATGATCAGATTCAATCTGTTTAGGAAGCTATAAAACCTGAGACAGAAGGGTATGACAGTCAAAGAATACACATAGGAGTTTTACAAGTTGAACATTAGAGTTGGACAAAGAGTGTGGGACAAAGAAAAAAATTCCAGGTATATGAATGGCTTGAGGTACGCAATCCAAGATGTGCTCAGAATGATGTCGGTAAGGATAGTGGAGGATGCTTATTAGTTTGCGCTAAAGGCAGAAGAGAAGTTGGCTAGAAAACAAAGCCAACGAGGTAGAGGTAAAATCTCATCCCCGAACAAAGGCAAGGTAGTTTCCCATGACAAGGCGCATAATTCCAAAGATGAGGCTGAAAATCCACACATTCACTCGGAGAGAGGAGGATGTTCCCGAGGAAGATAGGGTGGTGGAAGAAACTCTTCTAGAGGAAGAGGCAGAGGGGGAATAAGGTGTTATGCCTGTGGAAAGACATGGCACATGTCTTGGGAATTCCCCAAGAAGAATAAAGAAGGAGGAGAAGATCACATTTTAGAATCATAAAGAGGGAATGTTGAAGAAAAAGGAGCATAGGATGGAACATCCCTGACGATGAGAAAGGTTCTCTTAAAACCAGAGGCGGAAGTTAAAAATCCAATACAGAGGAACAATTTATTCAAGACAACTTGCAAGACTAAATACAAAGTATGCAAGGTGATAATTGACAGTCGTAGCACTGATAACTTAGTATCCATGGAGATGGTGGAGAAATTGGAGCTAGAGACAACTGCACACCCAAAGCAATATAAAGTCTAATGGTCCAGAAAGGACACGAGGTAATGGTTAGTAAATAATGTTTGGTTTAATTTAAGATAGGAGGATATAGAGATGAAATTATGTGTGATGTAATTCCCATGGATGTATGCCATATTTTTTTGGGAAGACCATGGGAGTTTGATGGGAATGTCATTCATGATGGGAGGAAGAATACATACACCTTGGAGAAGAATGGTAGGACACACATGTTGTTTCCAATAGAGGAGAAGAAAGTGCAAGGGGAAGCCAACACAAGCATACTTATCATGAATGGGAAGGAACTCATGAAACAAGTTAAGAAAGAACAGGAGATGCAGTTTGGTGTGGTGAGGAAACCCAAAGTCATCCTTACTAGTACTTTGATGGATGATTTGCCTAAAGAAGTTCAAGAATTGTTGGAAAATTTTTATGACATAGTGGTGGATGAGATGCCTAACTCATTACCACCCATCAGAAGTATCATCCATCATATTGATTTGATACCAGGAGAAATTCTACAAAACAAAGTGGCATACAGAATGACACCTCAAGAGAATGAGGAGGTAAAGAACCAGGTTCATGATTTTTTAGACAAGGGTTTGGTCAGAGAGAGCTTGAGTCCATGGGCAGAGCCAAATTTTTTGAGTCCAAAGAAATAGGAGGATGGAGAATGTGTATAGACTCGAGAGCCATCAACATGATCACTATCAGGTATAGATTCCCTTTGCCAAGAATAGATGATTTGATGGATTGTTTAAGTGGGGCAAATTTATGTTCTAAGATCGATTTGAAAAGTGGATATCACCAGATCATAATGAGAGAAGGTGACGAGTGGAAGACAAACTTTAAGACAAATGAAGGTTTGTATGAGTGGCTTGTTATGCCATTTAGATTAACCAATGCCTCGAGTAATTTTATGAGGTTGATAAATGAAATACTAAAAGATTTCATTGGCAAGTTCGTGGTGGTGTATCTAGATGATATATTGATCTTTAGCAAGACTAAAGAGGATCATTTAAGGCACTTGACACTGGTGATGAGGAGACTACAATAGGAGAAGTTGTTGATAAACTTGAAGAAGTCCTCTTTTATGAAGACATAACTCATCTACTTGGGTTTTTTGATCTCTTCAAATGAACTGAAGATGGATCCAGAGAAGGTGAAAGAAATCAAAGAATGGCCATTGCTAAGGAGCATGTTTGAGGTAAGAAGCTTCTATGGATTAGCAAGTTTCTATAGGAAGTTCATTAGATATTTCAGTGGAATTTGTGCACCAATGATGGATACAATGAAGAAGAGGCACAAGTATTTAAAATGGATAAAGGGGGGCCGAGAAGAGCTTCAAAACACCAAAGGATAAAGTAACAGAGCGACCAATTCTAGTCTTGCCAAATTTTGAGAAGACCTTTCAGGTAAGGTGTGATGCAAGTGGCATTACGATTGGAGGAGTTTCGACCCAGGACAATGGACCTGTTGCTTACTTCAGCGAGAAGTTGAATGAGGCTAAGAGAAAATACTCCACCTATGACAAAGAGATTTATGCCATAATCCAAGCTCTGAATAAATGGAGACATTATTTTGTCTCACAAGAATTTGTCTTGTATAGTGATAACCAAGCTTTACAATTCATAACCAGAAAAGAAAAATTGAATCAGAGGCATGTGAAGTGGATTGAGTATATGTAGAATTTTACTTTTGTCATAAAACATATTGTTGGGAATGATAACAAAGTTGTTGATGCATTGAGCAGGAGATGTTTGACTCTGCAGGAATTTCAATTTAAGACCTTAGGGTTTGAACACCTTGAGGAAATGTACAATGATGATCCAAACTTCAAGGAAGCATACAAAGCATGCGCGAATCCTGTGTTGAGAGATAGGAGCCAGTGTACAAAGTATATGATTCAAGAGGGATTGTTGTTCAAAGGAAATCAATTGTGCATACCAAAATGCTCAATGAGGGATAACCTTTTGAAGGTAAAACATAGTGGAGGATTGGCTGGACATTTCGGCCATGATAAGACATTTGCGTAGTTGAATAGTTCATACTATTGTCTAGGTATGAGAATAGATGTAATAAAATTCATGAACAGATGCAAAATCTGCCAACATACAAAAGGTAAAAGAAAAAACACTAGATTGTATCAACCATTGCCCATACCAGAGAGGCCTTAGGATGCAATAAGCATGGATTTTGTGTTGGGACTGCCAAGAACACAAAGAGGATGTGATTCCATATTTTTGGTGGTGGACAGATTTTCAAAGATGGCACACTTTATCCCATTTCAGAAGACCAGTGATGCGACACATGTTGCAAACCTATTTTTCAAGGAATTTGTGAGATTTCACAGCCTACCCAGAACCATTGTCTCGGACAGAGACACAAAATTTGTTGGTCATTTTTGGAAAACATTGTGGAAGAATTTGGGGATAGATTTTTCCTTTAGCTCGGCTTATCACCTTCAGACAGATGGGCAGACTGAGGTGGTAATCAAAAGTTTGGGAAACTTATTGAGGATTCTGGTCACTCATCACCATAATCAATGGGATCAGATTCCGCCAAAAGAAGAATTTGCATACAACAATTCACCAAAAAGGAGCACTGGGAAGAGCCCATTCCAAATATTGTATGGAATGCAACCCAGGGGAGTATATGAGTTGAGAGACTTCGAACAGAGTGAGATAAAAAGCACTGGACCAGAAGATTTTGTTGCAGAAATGTAGAATCTCCATAGCCAGATTAGGGGGCAATTGCAGAATTATAGCCAGAGTACAAATGTAGAGCTGATCAACATCACAAAGAACTCCAATTTGAAATAGGAGATCAGGTTCTAACACATCTTAGGAAGTAAAGGTTCCCTAGGGGGACATATAACAAGCTAAAGATGAAGAAGATAGGACCATGTAAGATCTTGAGGAAGTTTGATGCAAATGCGTATGAGATTGAGCTGCTAGATGATGTGGGCATATCACCCATAGTCAACATCTCAGACCTGTATCCTTACAGGAACGATGACACAGAGGGATCAATAGATCAAGGGAAGATTCAATGGGAGAAATAAATGCCTATAGCAGAAAAACCACAGATGGAAAAGGTCGTTGATCAGAGGATTGGTAAGAATACCAAGAGGAAGACCTATTTTGAATATTTGGTCAAGTGGAAGGGACACCCAATAGAAAATTCCAGTTGGTAAAGTGAAGCTAATATCCGAAAGCATGGAAAGTCAGTATAGGAGCTCATGGACAGGAGTCCGTGAATTTTTGTCTAGGGGAGTATGATGTAGGAGCATTGTTGATAAGTGCACGTGGTAGGAAAACTCAGCGCTTGAGAGCCAATCCAAAGTCTCAAATGCTAGCTAGTACTGCAAATCTTTTGAAGCGATAGAAAACAAAAGAGGAAAGATCACACGGGTGGAGAAAAAATGAGCACGCGTGACTTGGGAGATTAACCCTAGTCTCAATGTAACCCAAATTAGATAACAATTAGTTTGTTTCTTTTGTATAAAGAGAGATTTTGTATGCCCAAAAGGAGGGTTACGAGAATTATGAGAAAGTAGGAACTTTTGGACGGTAGTTATTTCTTTGATTTTAGATGTAATCGTTTTCTTGATTTTGAATGAAGATAACAGAGAAAAATTGATCCAATGTATGGTGTGAATATTGTTTACAATTTCCCTGTTGATGTCGTTAATGTTTTCGAGAATGAATGAATCTTGCTACAAGTGCATGTAGCTTTGATATGCTTGTATAAATTTTAAAATCACTTTTGTTCGTGAGTCAGTGAAAGGTGTGCACACAGTCCACAAGGATTGCGTTGATAGGGTTTGTTTTGACTCGTAAAGCTCAAGAGAAATAGCGTAATATTTCCTTTGCAAGGAGTGAAAAGTGACTGTTGCAAGAAGTGCACAGTCATCACAAGAACTCAACCTATGTAAAGATCTGTTGCAAAGAGTGAATAGGTATGCAATTCGATGAAGAGTTGAAGTGACTCCGTAAATAAGTCAAAGGATGAGAGTAGAGGAATTCCAGGAGGGTGAGAAAGAATTCTTTTCAAGAATATTTGGATTTGAGTTTGACGAATTTCCCAGAAAATCAAGAAGTGCTTGGGAGATTGAAATCTTTGAGGAGATCAAGCTTAGGAGGGGTAACACTTTCCAAGAAGTGTGAATGAGATCCAAGAAGCGGCCTTGTAGGAAGGATAAAGGTCGAAGCCTTTAAATCTTTCAAAAAATCTTCTAAGTTAGAAGAAGGCGTAAGCTCAAGGGAAAAGATTTGGATCACTCGATCAACGTCTAAACAATGAGGAGCGAGAAGAAAGGAAAATATCTCAGTCGTCCAATATAAGTGCAAAGAAAATATCTCATCCATTCAATCTGAGAGCCAGAGAAAGGACCTTATCCGTTCGATCTACACGCAAAAGGATCGTAGCCGTCCGATCAAGGTATAATGCACTAACCTTAAAGATTTGAAAGTGTACATGAAAATTAGACTTACAAAACTCTGAAATCATCGGAGCTATCCATTTTCAAGGAGGACACGTGGTGAGAGATCAAAATTTCTCTGACTCGTAGAGTGGAAAGGTCAAAGAGTAGAGTTGTGAGAATTCGTGAAGTGCGAACTCGCGAAAATATTACAACCGTTGATCATTCCTGAATCATTGAGACCGTCCGTCGTCAAGGAGGACACGTGGCGAGAGATCAACATTTCGCTGACTCGTGTCTTAAATAAATCAAAGGAAGAGTTACAAGGACTCGTGAAACGTGAATTCATGATTTGATCACAGCCATTGATCGAAGGAGGGAGCTGAATCGTAGATTTGGTCTTGTCGGGAGTTCGTGACTCAGGGACTCAGAGGTAAGACTTCTGAGAACTTGCGAAACGCGAAATCATGATTTGATCTGAGCCATCGGATCAAGGGGAGATCTAGACCATTGAGTGTCCAGGGAGACGATTCACAAGTGTGAACTTGTGAAACACAAAATCTCTAAGTGCTCGAAAGATTGTCCCACGGTCATAGCGAACGGTCACATCAGTGAAGGGGAATAGAGGGCCTAGAATGCACTAGGTTCCTGTTGAGATTTTGGGAGTCAGGAGAGTCAGAGTGACTTGCATGGAAAGACCCGATACACGAAGCCGCGACACACCTTTCAATTAGGTGACTGGTCACAGCCTTGGCCGCATAAAGGGAGGGGCTTAACCAGGAGAGCTAGTGCCTAAATATGCTGAAGCTTAAAGGTGTTAAGGAGAAGGCCGCGGGTTCCATATAACCTGCGATTTAAGGGAAAGAGGGATTGTTAAGTGGAATTAGGTTCTTGAGGGGCCGAAGAGTCAGTTAGACTCAGTTCCTTCATCAATCCTAGACTCGGAGGTCGCACAACCCTTAGGATAGAAGGGGGGGTATGTGAGATCGGAAGAGCGTCGTGTAGGGAAAGAGTGTAGATCTCG
>CBVK0100413807.1:0-19242 GCA_900067695.1 Picea abies
CAAAAATGAAGACCCTTGTGTTCGCAAGTCACGAGTTAGCGAAACACGGATTCCTGAAACAATCTACACTGTAGATCGTAGGAGAGGACTTGACCATCAGATCAAGTGGAAGAGTAAGCCGTAATTCGGGATTTCGGCAAATGGAAGTTCAAGATGTGGGATGCACAAACTCCCGATGCCTGAAACTCTGAAATGCCGAAAAGATCTGCGCCATAGATTTGAGGAAGGAGTCTAACCATTGGATTTTGTTTGGAATGGACGTGGGCACATGAATGTGTACCATGTGCCAGTGAGTCGAGAAGACAGGCGAGAGTGGTGGGACCCGATGATGTCATCGAAGGTGACATGGACCCTCCTGAATGTACCATGCGCCACTGTGGTGAAGGGTGACAGCGGTGCTGTGGGTCCGGAGAATAAAGTAATTTACGATTTTGGAATTTGCAAAGGAGGAGCACGAAGGCTCAACACCCCAACTCGCAAATTCGTGAGTTGTGAGAGGTGCTAGCACATAGCCCTAGCCTAAGGTTATATGTAGCAGGCGCTAGCGAGGAGGGAGCCATACCCGTATAGCATCTCAGGTATCGACGTTTGGAGGAAATGAGTCGAGGGTCTTCGACTCACGAACTCGCGAGATCGTGAGTTGCGAAAGGTGACTTTGGTTATGAAGGTTTAACTCTTGGATCTTCGTGGACCGAGATTCCGAAGTTTCAAAGTCCCGAAATTTGCAAAGCCGAACAGAGCTCAGAAAACTTTGTGAAGTCAAAACGTTTTTCTTGTTCACGTTGGCTTATGAATGTTGTAAGTTTTCTTGAAGGTTTCAGGGCCTGACAAACTTCGGATTGATTGCACATTGTGTGTGCAGAGTTCAACGAGTGTCAGGACAGCCAAGAATAGATGTCGAGTAAGGAAATGGAAGAGGTGCGGAGTGCCTCCATTTCAGAGGATGAAAGAGAAGGAAAGGATGTCAACGTGGGAGTCGAAGGAACAAACTCTAATGGGCATGGAAAAGAGATAGATAAAAAAGGACGTATGATGAAACTCATTGAAAAATTGCAGAAAGATGCCCAGGCTCACCGAGATGATAGCCGAAAGCTCATGAAAATCAGGGATCGACAGGGTGAATTCAACTTAAAAATGTTGAAGAGCCTGGAAAGAATAGAAAAGAAATTGGAAAAAGAGAGTGACACAAGTAGATCAAGAAGTGTCAGAACCCCTGAGAGGTGAAGAAGATCAAGGAGTGGTAGCAGACATTACCGTCTCTCCCCGGAGCATTCTGGCAAGGAAACACACAGTAGTTCAAGCCCGTCTCCTACCAGAAACACTGAAAATATGGAAAGGATGAATTGAAAGGGGAGATAAACAAGATCAAGCCTCCAACGTTTGATGGAGAACATAAGAAGGAGGAAGATCCTGAGACATGGTTGCTTGGTATGAAGAAATATTTCCAACTGCAGAATTATTCCTCTCATGCAGAAGGAAGAATTGCGATGTATCAATTGAAGGGAAAAGCATCCATGTGGTGGGATCAGTTTGTGCAAGTGCAACACATTAGTGAGAAAGATATCACTTGGAAGGATTTTAAGAGGTATTTCGAGAAGAAATACCTGACCAAAAGGTACTATGACAGAAAGATGAAGGAGTTCTTCGAACTCAAGTTGGGTAGGATGACCATCGATGAATATGAACAAAGGTTTTGGAACTACTGAAGTATGTTACGTTCATCAAAGATGAGGCTGTCAAGATTCAAAGATATCTGAGTGGATTGCCACCTTCTATTGGTGACAAGATTCAGTATGATGATCCTAAGACTCTGGAAGAAACAATAAGAAGGGAAAAATGCTTACATGAACAGCAAAGAGAAAGGCCTATCCTTCGGAAGGCTTGGGATGACCAAAAGAGGTTTAAGAAGGAACAGAGGTAGAAGGGAAACAAGCCTCCCTTTTTTAGAAACAGTCCTCAGGGACAGTCATCTTTTAGGGAGCCCAGGAAGGCTAAAGTGAGTGAGAAAATGCCTAGACCATCACCTATGGAGTGTTGGGGCTGTAAAGGGAACCATAGGTATAGAGACTACCCCCACAGAAAAGATAAAGCAAGAACTGTCCATACTATTCAGCAAGCTGAAATAGTGGAGGATATGGGCAACATAATGCCAAGGATCTACGTAGCCTTGGACAACAAGCAAGAAGAATTTCAATCACACATGATTGAAGTGGAAGGTATGATTAACAACTGACCACTCATTATTTTAATTGATTCAGGGGCTAGCCATAGTTATGTAGATCCTAGGGTGGTGGAAAGTTTGTGTTTAACAAGAAGCAAACATGAAAAGTCTTGTCTAGTGCAGTTAGCCATAGGAACCAAAAGGAAGGTCATTGAATTGGTTAAGTCTTGTTCAATGAACATGAAAGGATTGAGCACTAAGTCTGAATTGAATATTCTACCTTTAGGCTCTTACGACTGCTTAATTGGGATGGACTGGTTGGACCAGCACCATGCCCTTCTAGACTGTCGCAACAAGAATTTTACATGCTCGGACGAAGAAGGAAATCAGGTAACAGTCCAAGGAATTCCCAGATCCATGGCTGTTAGAGAAATCTCAGCCATAGAGCTAAAGAAGTTTTACAAGAAAGGTTGTCAATTATTTGCAGCCTGTGTGGGAGAAGCATCGAGAGATGCAGTCTAGAAGTTGGAAGACCATGAGGTACTCAAAGAGTTCAAGGACATATTTCAGGAGGTACTTGGACTACCTCCGAAGAGGGACATCAATTTTTCTATAAATTTGATACCATGAACAACTGCAGTTTTGAAAGCTCCTTATAGAATGAGTATGCTAGAGCTGAAAGAGTTGCAATTGCAGCTTGAAGAGCTTTTGAAGAAGGGGTACATTCACCCAAGCGTGTCACCTTGGGGTGCCCCGATCCTATTTGTGAAGAAGAAATATGGGACGTTGAGGTTGTGCATTGATTTCTGGTAGTTGAATAAGGTAACTGTCAAGAACAAGTATCCTCTACCAAGGATTGATGATCTTTTCGATCAGTTGAAGGGTGCGAGAATATTTTCGAAGATAGATCTCAAATCGGGATATCACCAGGTAAGAATAAAGGATGAGGACATCAACAAGACCACCTTTAGAACAAGGTATGGTCATTATGAATTCACAGTGGTGCTGTTTGGACTGACAAACGCACCTGATGTTTTCATGTGCTTAATGAATGGTGTATTCGGGGACTATTTAGACAAGTTTGTCATAGTCTTCCTGGATGACATCTTGGTGTATTCCAAGTCAGAGGAAGAGCATGAACAACACTTGAGAATGGTTCTACAAGTGTTGAGAGAACACCAGATGTATGCCAAGCTGAGAAAATGCTCATTTTATCAAAGACAGATCCATTAATTGGGACATATTATTTCAAAAGAAGGGATTGTTGTGGATCTTGAAAAGGTTGAGGCCATCCGAGAATGGTCAGCACTAAGGAATGTGGCAGAAGTTAGATCTTTTATGGGTCTGGCAGGTTATTACAGAAGGTTTATAGTAGGATTCTCAAAGTTATCTCACCCTATTACTTCCTTGCAAAGGAAGGAGAAGAAGTTTTAGTGGACTGAAGAGTGTGAAAACAGTTTCCAGTGATTGAAGCAGTTGTTAACCAGCGCTCCAATCCTAAAGATTACATATCCAAATATGGATTTCATGGTGTGCACAGATGCGTGTAAGGAGGGACTGGGAGGAGTTCTCAGCCAAGAGGGATTTGTATTCTATTATGAGTCCTGAAAGCTAAAAGAGAATGAAAGGAATTATGCCACTCACAATTTAGAGCTGGTAGCAATTGTCCACGCATTGAGGAAATGGAGACATTACCTCATGGGAAGGAGATTTTATTGAGAACAGACCACAACGGTCTGAAGTATTTATTTGATCAGCCGACTTTAAATGCCATGAAAACCAAATTGCTGGAGTTTCTGTGCAAATATGACTTTGATATCAAGCATATCAAGGGTAAGGAAAATAAGGTGGCTAATGCACTCAGCAGAAAAGTGCATGACTTACATGCTACAGTCATTAGCATGTACAGGACTGATATCAGGGATAGATTTTTGGAAGCTGCAAATGTTGATTTGCAGTTCAGAGATTTGGTAGCAAAGCTATAGCAGTGTGAGAGACCACAAACCAAGGAAAGTTACACCTTGAAAGTTAATGGCTTACTTCTATATAAAAACAAAGTGTACATACCCAATGTCCAAGAATTGAAGCTGGAAATTCTAAAAGAAATGCATAACGTGACGTATTCCGGACATCCTGGTTATCAGAAGACTGTAGCAGCAATCAAAAGCCATTATTTTTGGCCGGGTATGAAGAAAGAAATCATTGAATACATCGCCAAATGTATGGAGTGCCAGAAAGTTAAGGCTGAGCATAGGCACCCAGCAGGGTTGCTGCAGCCTTTACCCATTCCTGAGTTGAAATGGGAAGTGGTGACAATGGATTTTATTATGGGATTACCCAGAACAAGCAAGAAGCATGATTCAATCATGGTGGTGGTGGACAAGCTTACAAAAGCTTCCCATTTTATTCCACTGAAAACCACTCACAAGGCAGCAGATGTTGTTGATATCTTCTTAAAAGAAGTGGCACGCTTGCATGGAATTCCTAAGACGATTGTGTCTAATAGGGACTTGATATTCACCTAGAATTTTTGGAAAGGATTGTTCAAAGGATTCAGAACGAATATGAACTTTAGTACAGCGTATCATCCTGAGTCTGACGGACAGACAGAGAGGGTGAAAAGAGTAATAGAATACATGCTGAGAATGTATGTGATGGATAAACCATCAAGATGGGAAGACTACATGTATTTGGTAGAATTTGCCTACAATAATGGGTATCATGCATCATTGAAGATGAGCCCATTCGAAGCACTTTATGGAAGAAAGTGCAACACTCCAGTGAGCTGGGATAATCCAGCGAACATAGCGGTAGTTGGGCATGAGCTGCTCAAAGAGATGGAAGACCAAATGATAAGAATTAAACAAAATTTGAAAGCTGCCCAAGACAGACAGAAGAGTTATGTTGATCATAACAGAACCCACAGAGAATACAAAGTGGGTGATCATGTTTTTCTGAAAGTAAAAACTAATAGGAGTTCCCTGAAGCTGGGAAGTTGCGCCAAGTTGGCAGTAAGATTTTGTGGGCCATTTGAGATCCTGGAAAGGATTGGGTCAGTTGCATACATGCTTGCATTACCTGCATCTATGACTATACATAATGTGTTTCATGTTTCACTGCTTAAGAGATATATACCTGATGCTAATCATGTTATCGATTGGAATGTGATTTAGGTGGAACCAGAAGGTGTCCTGCAAGTGCATCCTGTGCACATATTGGACAGGAAAAGAAAATAGCTCTGGAATCGATCCATAGAGCTTGTAAAGGTTCAGTGGACCTGGTATGGTCCTAAGGACGCGACATGGGAGCATGAAGATGTTATGTGGGCAGAGTACCCGCATCTTTTTGAAAATTTTGAAAATCTTACAGAGACAGTGTAAGGTTGCACTGAGGACAGTGCAGAAATAAGGGGAGGGGGATTGTAGTGTCCCCAAGGCTGAGCCCTTTGTAAATATGGTTTATGTAGTGAATTGTAAATATGTGTTATAGGATGGTGAGCCAAGTTTGTATAAGTCGGTGGGCTTATGTGATTGTTAGGCCAGAGAGCCTAAGGGTTGTAGGCCAAGGGCCTGATTTTGTACCTATATGTATGCAGCACATTAATAAAATATAAACATTGTCGCGTGCAGGCCGACACGATGAATGAGTGATGGGGGACTAAGCATCCATAGAGAGGGAAAAGGATTAGGGGTTGGAAGGTGGGAAAAGGGGCTAAGTGTTAATCCTAGGGGGCTTAAGCCTTGGGAATAATAATTTAATATTATTCCAAAAGACATGTGAATAATATGTCTTATCCTAAGTTCTTTTGGAAGGACAAGCAACTTCCAAATGGAAGGAACGCATGCTGAAGGAACGCATGTAGTTGCATGTGTGACAAATGTCAACCCTGGCCCATGCAAATAAAGGGATGAGATGAGACGTGATGGGGGTTCTCCTCCATTCGATCCGATCTTCTGAACAGTATGACCAGTCTGACCTCTACATGAGACCTCGTGCAATTCTTAAACCGTGGGGGGGTGGGGGGAAGCCTGTGTTGATTTCGATAGCCTGTGTTGATTCTGGAAGGTAGAGACATCCTCTGTCTGAACAAATCGAGCCTATGTGTGGAATCTCTGTCCCCAAGCCATAACCATGAGATTATCCTGTCATTGATGAGCCTATTGGAAATCCCGTGTCTGTTTTCCCCATTGGTTGTTGTGGCCATGCAGTGTTGGACTACATGTGGCTTGTTGGCCAGTTTGTACAACACTCTCTCCAGGTGAGAGAGGTGATTGAATTGGAAGAACAGGTTGCTTGGCCTGTGAGCGACTCTCTCCAAGTGAGAGAGTGCGCAGAGGAGAGAGAGAACTCTTGGAAGGAACCCTATAGCTGCCGCAGAGCTCTGAGACTTCTGGTTCGGTCTGTTGCTAAAAACCAAGGCAAGGGAGGTTAGCAGCCGAAGGACTGTCTAGGTGACAGAGAAGGTGTATACTTCTGGGGTGGAACAGGCATGTGGGGAAGGAAAGTCTGTGGGAAGTGAGTATGAGTGGTTCCTGGGAGAGAATTCCTTCCTTGTGACTGTGTGTTTTCCCTGTAACCTCAGCCTAGCCTAGGATTCCTTGCCTTGGGATGGAGCTTAGTCCCAGCTCGGGGGTGACCCACTACTGAGATGATGAGCAGTTTGGTCTAAGGCTGGGAGGTTCATGGAAGGTCGGCACCTGGTTGGTGGAACTACTATTGTTTCCAAGATAAGTACCAACTGATGTTTTAATTTATGTTTCTGCATGTCTGTGTATTTATAATTATCATGTATTCTGCTGTGCACATGAATTATTGCTAATGCCATGTTTAAAATTATGATAGCAGTAATTTTTAGACTTACTCTGAGCTCTAAATTTGTTTCATTGCTTAAATTCATGTTGTTTTATAATCTGAGAGTGAGTGTTATACTTCCACGAAGTATGGTAATAGAAAGGTTGCTACAAATATGAGGTCTTTCAACACCTCAAAGATTTCAAATCTTTGGTTGAGACATAATTCGAAAAGAAGATCAAAGTCCTCCAAACTGATAATGGGGGAGAGTATGTGAATCATGAGATCCAAAATCTTTTCCATGAGGCAGGGATTCAGTTGTAGCATACAGTTCCCTACACTCCGCATCAAAACGGAGTTGTTGAGCGGAAAAATCGATCTCTAAAGGAGATGGCATCTTGCATGTTGCATGCAAAGTCATTGCCATAGAGACTATGGGACGAAGCACTTAACTGTGAAACATACATCCAAAACAGATCTCCCCATAGATCTGTCAAGGATAAGACCCCCTACAAGGCTTGGAGCGGCCTCAAACCGGAAGTGACCCACTTTCGCATTTTTGGTTCTCGTGCATGGGCCGACATTCCCTCTGAAAAGAGGAAGGCACTTGATCCACAAAGCACTGAGTGCATTTTTGTTGGATACCCCGACGGTGTGAAGGGATATCAGCTTATTGATCTTTCCTCGGACTGGCTCATCATTGAGCTTAGTGTCCAATTCGAGGAAAGTGTCTCGCATGTACCTCAACAACCGCATGCAGACACCTTCACTCTTCCACCTATCCGAGATGATGAGCATGCACATGCTGACTCTTCTTTAGACGAGAGTTATGATTTAGAGGACTTAGAGGATTCAAATTCATATTTAGAGTCAGTACAGTCAGATGCAAAGTCAGAGCATCCAGATGTAGTTGCAGAGCCAGAGCAGAGGCCCAAGTGGGCACAGACTACTCTTCAGGATGCAGGGGATCTCGTTGGTGATCCAACCGATACTAGGAGGACTCGATCTGATTTCAAGGAGCCTCCTATTGCACTCACTGCCACTGAACCATTACCTTCCAGAAATTTTTTCTTGGTTCAGTCTTCAGATCCACAGTCTTATGGAAAGGCTGTTGGAAATACCTTTTGGGAATCCACCATGTAGGAGGAGTACAACTCCCTCCTTGAGAACCAGACTTGGGATCTAGTTCCCCTTCCTTCTGGGAGGAAACTTGTTAGATGTAGATGGGTCTATAGGACCAAGAGCACAGTGGATGGACAGATCAGTAGATACAAATCTAGGCTTATCGCCAAAGACTTTCAACGGGTTCATGGTATTGACTATGATGATACCTTCACTCCAGTAGCGAAGATGGATTCCATATCATTGGCACTTGCCATTACGGTAGCCAAGGCATGGGAAGTCCATCAGATGGACGTGAAGAATGCATTTATTCATGGTGATCTCTCTGAGGAGATCTACATGGAGCAGCCCCAGGGATTTATGCAAGACTCATCTTTGGTCTGTCGACTGAAGAAGTCACTATATGGCCTCAAGCAGGCTCCAAGGGCATGGTATGCCAAGATGGACTCCTACCTGTTGTCACAAAACTTTGTACGTTGTAAATTAGACCCAAATGTATACATGCTCAGGACAGTTGATTCACTTCTACTTTTAGTTATGTGTGTTGATGATTTGTTGATCACTGGTTGCTCGACTTCAGTGATTGCTGCAGTCAAGAGGATTCTTCATGACAGGTTTTTAATGATGAACATGGGTCTGCTACACTTCTTCCTTGGACTTGAGATCAGTTAGGATGCATCAGGCATCAAACTGTCTCAAGCCAAGCATGCACGAGATCTCCTTGAGAGATTTCACATGACTGACTGCAAGTCTTCTCTGACTCCTTTCCTATCAGGAATCAAACTTGAGGATGGCGAGGAGACTCCACTAGTTGACAAGACATTGTACAGAAAGCTAATGGGGAGCTTGTTGTATCTCACACACTCCAGACCAGACCTCTCATATGCAGTTGACGCAGTTTCCAGGTTCATGTAGGAGCCGCATGAGCTACATTTGAAAGCTGCAAAGCGTATCCTTCAATACATATAGGGCACCATCACCTTTGGGATTCATTATGCAGTAGACTCTACATTATATTTCATTGGTTTTACTGATTCCGACTGGTCTGGCGATAGCATTGATCACAAGTCCACATCTGGTTACTCACTCAGTCTTGGTTCCAGGCCTATTTGTTGGTTGAGCAAGAAGCAAGTTGTCGTTGCTCTATCTTCATCTAAGGAAGAGTACAGAGGGGTAGTTAACATAACCATCCAGGCTATGTGGCTACAACATTTTCTCACTGAGTTGGGCATTCAGTTTCATCAGTTGATCGTCATCTGGTGTGACAACCAAAGCACTCTGGAGTTCTGCAGAGATCTAGTTCAGAGGCAGCAGACGAAGCACATCGAGATCCACATGCACTATATATGGGACTTAGTACATGAGGGGATCATCAACTTATAGTTATGTCCTTCAGTAGAACAGATGGCAGACATTTTCACAAAGACCTTCACTGAGCAGAAATTTCATTCTCTGTGAGGTCGTCTTGGAGTGAAGGACACAATTCCCTAGCAATTGTAGTTCTTCTTTTTACATACATTGTACCTTGAGGGGGGGTTTTTCCCATGAGGTTTTCCCTCTTTCCTCACTTTATTTTCAGTGTATCTTTTGTACTTGGGTACCTAACATGGCCTTGTTGCTGAGGCCCAATCTTTATTTTCACCATAGTGATGTTCAGGGGAGGTGTTGGAGTTACTTCACACACACCTACGATTTCTTTTTCCTAAGGTTTTTATTTGTTTATTAGTCATAATTAGTCATTATCCAGTCTCTTATATTTTAGGAGAGAATATTCAACCTGAAGAATATTCTCTTTCAGTTCACACTTCAGTTTGACTAGTTGCGTTGAGTTGAGTTTAGATGTTGCATTGGGATCATCACCATGCAACATTAGGATCATCACCATGCTAATTCGACCTTGCCTTGGTATCATCACCAGAGTGGCACATTAGCCTTGATTCCTTGAGTTAACTCCTCACTAATTTTTGTTCAGTCAGTTAACTGAAGACGAGTTGACTAGTTAACTCAACTAGGTGGCAGTTCACTCCCGTAATTGCCTAAGAGACTAGAATAGGTGGCAGTTCACTCCCGTAACTGTTGGTGTGTGTCCAGATCACTCTAGACCACCACTATGGTGACTTGTTTCACCTCAAGTCGAACTCATTGAGTTATACAGAGTATATCATGTGTAAATTATTCATTGTTCACAACGGTTAATGAGAATTCTTTCCATTCTTTCTCTCCTTCTTCTTCTTTTTCCAATTCTCTCTACAAATGTGTGTATCATTGTTTAGCTAGATATATTATTTGCAGGTCAACACATTTACAAAACCTCTAGAAGGCCTAGAAACAGAAGAAAGAGAATCGTTGATAAGGGCAACAAAGGAGGAAGACTCAAAGCACCCCATTATTCAATTAACCAATTTTAAATGCATCCCCATCTGGATCAGAGCGAGCTAAGTTGATGAACGTCCAACTTACCCTATCATAAGCCTTAGACAGGTTGAACTTCATGACAATAGATGAAATTTTATCACTTTTGATAGTGTAAGGCCTCTTGGGTGATCACAACGCAATCATGGATTTGTATTTTAAATAGGAATCCATATTGTTCCTTCGAGATGTTCAGATTAATATGTTTTTTTTTAAATTGGTAGAATCCAATATATGTTTTTTTTTTTAATTGAAACAGATATAATTTGTATTAAAAAGTTGGTAGAATTGTGTTTGACAATATAATAATACAAATAAAAAAGGACTTTTGGGAGAATTAGCTTTCAAGAAGTTCCAAAATTACAAAATGATTGCATGCAAGCCAACTTATTTTAGCAGTGTTTGAAGTATGGCTATGGAACCGACTAATATATATCCTTACACATTTATCTAACAAAAAATCTATCTTGCAAGTTTTTTTTTTTTTTTTAAGGAAATTAAAAAAAATAAGTGCACACTCAGAGCTTCTTGCTTGATGTGTGTATGTAGTTGGTGTACCAATTTTTCATTACCAATATCTAAATATCTAGGAGCTCGTTGAACAATTTCTTTGTCCTTGAATATGGTAGGAACATACCTAATTGAAGTGTTTATATGATAAATCAAAGAGTAGGAGCTCCTTGTAAGACCCAAGACAAGTCCATAGAGCAGCATATTGCATTCTTCTTCCAATTTTCCAATTTTCCTACTCTAATGGGACACCACCTCAAACATTTCTACATTCTTGACACTTCAAACCCCAATTTGATTTCCTAGTCTATTATTGAGATGTGAAATGGTGACTTGCATATCTGGTAGAAGGCAATCACTTTTCCTTTGAGCACAACAAAGATTAAATAATTCACATAAGAAACAATGCTCAAAGTGACTGTGACCTACCATCCTCAACCTATGCTAGACTAGATGCTTCTTGGTGTCGAGAAGCAAAGACCAAACCTTCACCAATTCTCAACATAATAGAGCCAAAGCACAATAATTCATATTGAAACCCTCCTCAACCTAGCAACATGTTATTTTTTGAGTTACTCCAAAGGTGTTTACACCATGTTTTGGGGTGTTTCATGAGATTTGGGGTACATGGTGTATGTTCAACCCTTAGATGGTCCAAGATGGATTGGCATATGGAAGATGGTATGTGTTGTATTTTCATAGTGGAGACAACTTACTCAATGGATTCTTGACCTCAAGTGGGTTCTTTGTTGGAATTATTCCCTAGGGCACTGGATTTCTCTTGCTTGATTGGTGGATGCCCTGAATTGTGGACACATGGAGAGAATGCCCTACTTGTGAGGAGGAGCATTGTGCACCATATTAGAGTTTGTATTTTGTACACAATCACCTTGTAGAATGACATGTGTACCCTTGGAGTAAAGTGATTCACTTGTGTAGTGTTGGTGTTTTGTTCCATGCTTACATGCGCTTTTCTTAATGCTAGGGGGTTTAGACCTAGGTTTTGTCTAGAATTGACCAACAAAAACCCTAAATCATCATCATATCAATCCTTGGCCAAGGATGGTTGAGGAAGGTCTCACCCGAGATGCAGAGAGGATCACAGAGACCATAGGATCTTGTGAGAGGGATGAAGGCTTAAACACACATAGGTCCATCAGGGCAGGAATTCATGCAACTCATAAATGACAAGTTATTAGGACTAAGAAGTAAAACAATACACGCGCGTATCCAAATAATACATGATAGACACATAATAGATCAGAATTGACACATCTTTATTACCAGATTCATTCCATTACAACAAAGACATACATTAAGCAGACTATATACGATAGCCACAGAACTTCCTATATTTGTTTATATAAATCCCCAGAAATACAACAAGTAGTGCAATGCACATTCTCTCAAGACTTAAGATCTATGAGAGACTCAACATTATATTCAGAAGCATTATAGTGTTACAACTAGATCAGAGTGAGATCAATACCAACAACTCAATGAGTCTCATCCAAACATCTAGCTAGCCCCATTTCTGATATTGTTACTTATTTTTATAGCATTCTCTACTCGGTAGATTTTTTTCTTTTTGCTCTACTCCACTCGTTCTACTAAAAAACTGACTCGCATGCTTCTGGCACTTTCCTACAGTTTACATAGCCTTCAGGAATCAGGGAAATCTTAACCTCCCTGCCAGCTCATCTTTTTTCAGCTCCATTATCCCTTCTGTTGCTGGTAGTAATGATTTGAGAGTATTTCCCGACGATTCTTTTCTTGATTCTGGTTTGCGTCTTCTTAATTTACGGTGTGCATAAAAAATGTGACCAGTGTGCATTCGATAATATTTTAGGCCTGGTGTGCACTATCAAAACTCAATCCAATGTGCACTCCTTGTCATTCTTTTCACATTACCTTAGGTGCGCCAAAAAATTTGTAAGAGAAAATCATTTGTCTTCAAAACAAGTTGTGATTGTGGTTGGGCCTAAGTAAGAGAAAATAATCTATGCAGGTTGTAGTTGCAACTCAACCCAAGTCCTAGAATGAATCAAGCATGTCTCATGGTGAAAGATGGAGTTGGCGTTCATGCGGCTAGATGCTCGACTAGGAACCTTCACTATTTTTTGTGGAGGTGAATGAGGAATCTATTTAAATCCCACCATCAAACATCGACCACTAAAAATAAGTTAGGTTCCATCAAGAGAGAGCATCATTCTTTGATTTTTTTTTGTTTTGGGAGGAACAGATCAAGGTAGTAGCCTCGACCTTTCTACTATTGGAGGGTTGAGGATCCATGGTGATATGTGGGAGTGGAGATACTAGCAATGAGATTGGATATATGTGTTTTCCCTCGGTTCACTACTACTGAAGGGGGATCCATGACAATGAATGAGAGTAGGGCTCTTGGTGAGCCAGAGAGTAGGGTCTCTTCCTATCAATAAAGGGGATGATGCATGGAAGTTGTTCAATTATCTTTGTGATAAGAGATTTGGTGAATATCTGTGAGTATGAAACACAGTTCAAGGAACTGTGGGGTACTAATGTGATTTTTTCTAGGAAATAAGGGCGAAGGACCTCTACCGAGCAGCTGGTGATAGACTGGCAATATGTGTGAAAACTATAATGTAGGCTCTTGAGTTACTTGACCAAACTAGAAATAATATAGTATTGATAGTCTTCTAATCCACACCATGACATGGGAGTGGGGAAAAAATTATAAAGGTGAGGGAATCAGAGGGACAATCAACTGGACAATGAAAGAAGTCACAGGTGGAGGTGGTAGGGAATGGGGCGTGGAGAATTACTCGTTTTTTAGATCCATGATCCCTTGTGTCGCTGGTAGTAATGATTTGAGAGTATTTCCCGACAATTATTTTCTTGATTCTGGTTTGCGTCTTCTTGATTTACGGTGTACATAAAAAATGGGACCAGTGTGCATTCGATAATATTTTAGGCCTAGTGTGCACTATCAAAACTCGGTCCAATGTGCACTCCTTGTCATTCTTCGTGCATTAACTTAGGTGCGCCAAAAACATTGGAATGAGCATGCACAATTTCGTCTGTGTGTGCGCGAAATGAACCCAAAACTTCGGATGCCAACAGGAACCCACCATTATTGCTTGGCTCGTCCTCGATCCAACTGTCGCATCCAATCAATGTGGAAAGTTTGAGTAAAAGAAAATCATTGGTCTTCAAAACAAGTTGTGATTGCGATTGGGCCTAAGTAAGAGCAAATCATCTATGCAGGTTGTAGTTGCAACTCGACCCAAGTCCTAGAATGAATCAAGCATGTCTCATGGTGAAAGATGGAGTTGGAGTTCATGCAGCTAGATGCTCGACTAGGAACCTTCACTATTTTTTGTGGAGGTGAATGGGGGATCTATTTAAATCCCACCATCAAACATCGACCACTAAAAATAAGTTAGGTTCCATCAAGAGAGAGCATCATTCTTTGATTTTTTTTTGTTTTGGGAGGACCAGATCAAGCTAGTAGCCTCGACCTTTCTACTATTGGAGGGTTGAGGATCCATGGTGATATGTGGGAGTGGAGATACTAGCAATGAGATTGGATATATGTGTTTTCCCTCGGTTCACTACTGCTGAAGGGGGATCCATGACAATGAATGAGAGTAGGGCTCTTGGTGATCCAGAGAGTAGGGTCTCTTCCTATCAATAAAGGGGATGATGCATGGAAGTTGTTCAATTATCTTTGGGATGAGAGATTTGGTGAATATCCGTGAGTATGAAACACAGTTCAAGGAACTGTGGGGTACTAATGTGATTTTTTCTAGGAAATAAGGGGGAAGGACCTCTACCAAGCAACTGGTGATAGACTGGCAATATATGTGAAAACTATAATGTAGGCTCTTGAGTTACTTGACCAAACTAGAAATAATATAGTATTGATAGTATTCTAAGCCACACCATGACATGGGAGTGGGGAAAAAATTATAAAGGTGAGGGAATCAGAGGGACTATCAACTGGACAATGAAAGAAGTCACAGGTGGAGGTGGTAGGGAATGGGGTGTGGAGAATTACTCCAGCGAGAGCTTTGGGGGGGGGGAGTATATATAAAGTGAAGAGGGTGTGGAAGATGACGAAGAAGAGAAAGAAATATTTGACTGAGGAGATGGCCTGGAGAACAAGTAGAAAGTGGCGGTGAAATGTGACTTGTGGGGATATCAATATGCCAAATCCGTCATACTGGTGATTCTTGTTGAAGAATGGGGTGGAATAACTAACTGTGTACTCATGGAATGTGTGAACTACCCAAATTGGATTACTTTCCCTTTCAATGAAGTGAATCACCAGGAAAATCCTTTGAGGCCCGTGTCAATTGGAAGCTAGGGCTAGGACATTGTACTTATGGAAAAGTATCACCCTGATTTGGAGGTCTAGAAAATCTACACAAACTGTCAATCTATCAAGTCCACATGCGTGACTAATGTGAATGTTGTGATGTCCAAAATGCAAATTATGTTGACTATGATATGTGCTTGCTACCTAATGTACAACCTACACCAAACCTATTCTACCCACATTCAAAACTGAGAAAGGGGTATCAATGGCGGTTGACTCATGCGGTCCATAGTACACCTTCAACTTGCTGCCATTAATGATTCCCTTGAGCGGTTTTCCTTGTAGGATTTATATCTTGGCGACGCCAGCTTCAATGATGTAGACTAGATGGAAAGGACCCAACTAGCACATGTGTAGCTTGCTAGGATGTTGTAAATATTTGTTGTCATATAATAATACTAAAGATCCAAGCTGGAGAATTTTCTGGCGTATGTTACATTCGTTCTATGCCTTTTTCTTGTCTTTTTCGACCACCTAGTTGAAACCATCCATCATTTGGTCTTCCTCTAGTTCTATGAGCTCATATAACCTGTGTTGAAGGAACTGGTCATCGATCATCTAGGTTTCTAGGGTGACTCGAAGACTAGGAACAAGAAATTATAGCGGCATAACAATGTACACAAATGACCCCCATTCAGTCGCAAAGGTGGTTTTTTCCTGATCCTTCTTTGCGATCTGAACCTGATAATATCCTGAGAAGCCATCTATGAAAGAGTAGGCTTCTCGACTGCCAACATTTTCCAACACCTCATCTGTGAAGGGTGTCGAGAAAGGTTCATGGATGTAGGTTGCATTGAGACTCCTCGGATCGACATAGATTCAAATATCCCCGATCTTCTTAGGTTTCACAACCACAGGACTAATCCATTCAGACTCCTCTACAGGGAAAATGATCCCTGCATCCAGCATTCAATTTAATTCTTTGTGCACCTTTTCCTTATACTTGGGATTTAATCGATAAGGCCTTCTCTTGATCAGTTTGGCATTCGGTTTGAGCTAAGTCTTCATGGCCCCCAATGATCTTGCAATGCCTTTTATTTTAGAAAAGCTCCAGGGAAACAAGTCCTCATATTCCTTGAAGAGGTAAACTACCTGAGTGATTGTCTCCTTTTCCCAATAATATCCAATGATGGCCATCTTGGGTTCTTCTGCAGTGCCAATATTATGTTTCTTGGTTTTCATCAGGCCATTGTAGTATGGTGAAACCATCTCTACCACCTTACACTTTAGAGCGTGCTCTCCCTCGAACTCTTTGATCTAGATGATGCGGGGGTCATCATCATTGATATTGTCGACATCAATCTTCCAACAATGTACTTCCTCTTTTATTTTTTCCATCGACTAATGATACGAACAGACCATCGTGGGTGTGGTTTCCTTTGGCTATTGATGAAAAATAAAATTCTTAATATGGTGGAGTGTCTCTCTTTGAGTCGGATATTCTACTGTAAAGTTGAATGTTAAATGAAATTGGGAACTCATATGGGTCCACTCAATCATTTTACTCCTAAGTTCCTCTTAGATGTACCAACTTCTATGGATCATGTCCATAGTGTGGACAAACTAATGGACCCGTTGGGATCGAGGGATATTTTTAGAGGTCCAATGCCATTCAGTAAAAGAAATGTTTTATTGAGGATCCCCAGTGCCCTTGTATCGGTTGTCTAGTTTGAAATCAGCGATGGGATAGAACTAAACCTTTATTAACTTAGCTACATGTGCCCGATTCTGAATATTCAAGTGGTGCATCACCCACCACTACACAGGCGTTCCTCGAACCACTGCATCCATGTCCTGAAACCACTACTCCATGGGGATGGTTTTCTCCATTTATATGAAAAATGTATCTAATGGCTCTGTCCCATCAAACCGTAGGGAATCACACAACTCAGAGTTGATCCAGTGCATTACTTTCGTTATCCTCATGCATCTGGGAGTGGAAACGTCATAGAGTTTATTCTACCACCTCTTCATGGAATTCTCAGAATCTATGTCATAATACTTGACACTTCTCTAGCTTAATTCTCCATCTTTGGTGGGGTTGATGTAGTCCTCCCTACGGCCTGTGATATTGTAGATGTTTTCAATAGTGAATCTCTATGCATCCTCATCCTCTAGCTCATTATGTATGTCTCCTTCATAAGGGTCCAGAGGTGCGACCATGCACAAGGTGTCTATTTCAAATGACATCTTCCTCTTCTTCAAGTTCATCACTGCATTATTTTTAGAGGCCCAATCAATGCCAAGTAAGGCAGGGTATGGATCAGATTCATCCCTAATTTCTATGACCTCAAAGTCAAACTTTCTTTTTACTCCTTCTATGTTCACTTCCACCTACTCCAATCGAATTATTGGGTAGATTTTGTATTGATTGGACAATCACATCTAGGTGGGCGCCAAACAAATTTCGGTTCACCCATCACTTCCCAAGATTTCTTCAGAAAAATATTCACGTTGGAACCCAGATCCAACATGACTCCATCCATGGCATAGCCACCAAGTTTTGTTATCATCTTAAATTCTCGGCCAGTTCGCTTTTGCTTGTTGACCTGACATACATCTCTTTCTGGAAACAAGGTTGATATGCTTTCCTTCACTCCTTGTTCCCTCATGCAAGTAGCTAACATCTGTGTCAACTTACTTGCATCCTCTGGATCATTCAACAATCGTAAACAATAATGCAAGAAATAACTTACCTGGTCTTCATAGTCTTCCTTGCGACCCAAGTCATGTAATACTTTTGTGCGCGTTGCACATTGCAATTCCTCCTGGTGTTTTTCTTCATGTGCTTTCTACTCAGTGCGTCACAGATCATTTTGTCTACAAGCATCTTCTAATGATCGCGGTGTCACGCATTGTATTTCTTCATGCACGTGAGCTTCCTCCAAAGATATTTGTGTCATGCACTACAATTCGTCACAGGCGCAATATTCTTCTAACAACCTTTATGTTGCGCGTTGTACCCCTTCGTCGATCTGAGATTATTCCATTGACCTTTGTGTCACCCTTTATATTTCTTCTTAGATCATGGCCTTCTCAAGTGACCTTTGAGTCATGCGTTGCAGCTCCTCACGTGATATTTATTCTTCTAGTACTCTTTTCGGATCGCGCATGAACTGTTTCTATTAGGAATCATAACACTTTGGAGGGGGATGAGATGTCTTCCTTATCTTTCCATCTGGTTTTTGACCTGATCCTTTACCATGATCAAAGTATACTCATGTCTTCTCTCCTCCTCCAGTTACTACCCAGACATCAACCTCCTCATTCTTCTTCTTATTCTTGTGCGGCTCCACAAGCACCATGTTGAAATTGGCTTTTTGTCTTCCCACTTTTTCAACAAGGCGAGACGATCTTCAGTGACATGCTTGGGACTATATCCCAATGCACAAAGAATGCATGGTTTGGTACAAAACCTTGATACATGACCAATCTCTCTGCAATTAAAACATGTGGAGGATCCACCTGCACCTCCTCCATATCCTCGGCCGTGACCATGCCCATATCCACCTCAAGGACCTCCTTGGTATCCGCCTCTTTCTACACTTCCGTGCTCACCACCCTTTTTCTCTTCCTGTACCCAGAATGCATTGTGGGTATTATCTTGCATCAGCTAGAGTAAGCAGCAATTATTGACATTATGCCCGACGGATTTACAGAACTCACAGAATGGAGAACGAGTTATCATTTGGTACTTCTCCAAATTTGGGCAGCGGGGTGGCACATGGCCCCACTGTATGCACATATCACACCATTATGTCCATCCTGATGGAAATGGAACGGGTGCGCATGTTGCCACATAATTTGGCAATACAGGGAATTCATCTCTACAATTTCCTTTTGTGCGACAAGGGCTACACCATACGTGCTCGGCTCCTCAGCAGACCGG
>CBVK0100413808.1:0-19241 GCA_900067695.1 Picea abies
CTCTTCCGATCTCACATAACAAAGTATTTTTTATTATCTGACATTAAAATTTAAAATTGTTTATATTGAGCAATATTAACAACTTAGAGTGTAGTTATAAGTTGTGGGTTTGTACTACTTTCTTAGTGTAGTTTAAACTATCTACCTTTTGATTGTTTTTTGGTGATTTTTTCCGTTTCATTTTTCCCAAATACGGTGAGGAATGGTTGGATCTGTAGATTTGAGTGGCTAAGTTTGTATAATCTTAGTGCCTCAGGGGTTTTCCAGCACATGAATCTATTTATGCATTCAAAAATGTAATTTAAACAACAAAAAATAGTTATTTTGTCAATATTTACATTGTCAGCTTTCGACCAAAATCCAATAGATAGAAAGTTTAACCAAGGCCCTTTCTTAACTCCGTCGTCAATGATTAATACTTTTTGTGTTGAATGGTGTATATTATTAAGAAATAGCAAAGTATTTTTTATTATCTGAAATTATAATTTCAATTTGTTTATATTGAGCATTGTTAACAACTTATAGTGTAGTTATAAGTTGTGGGTTTCTACTACTTTCTTAGTGTAGTCTAAACTATCTATCTTTTGGCTGTTTTTTGGCCATTATTTCTTTTATTATTTTTTGTGAGGAATGGTTGGATCTGTAGATTTGAGTGGCTAAGTTTGTATAATTTGAGTGCCTCATGAGTTTTTCAAAACATTAAATCTATTTATGCATTCAGAAATGCAATGTAAACGAAAAAAAAAATGGCTATTTTGTATAAATTTACATTGTCTATTTCTGACTAAAAAAAGCTCAAAATATATAACTTTTAGCCAACTCCTTTTCTTAGTTGTGTAGTCAATTATAAATATTTTAATGTTGAATAGTGTATATTATTAAGAAATAACAAAGTATTTTTTATTATCTGAAATTAGAATTTAAAATTATTTATATTGAGATTAAAATTGAAAATTTCAATTTAATTTATTAATTAAAAAAGTGGAAGAAAATCTTTGATGGCAAGATTAAGAAACTAATTCCCAAATTAATTGATTACTAGTTATTTTCTAAAATTGAATAAATTAAAATTTATGAAAATAAAATAATTTTTTAAAAATTTTATATTTATTATTATAAGTTTAGTTTAATTTTTAATTTAATTAGTTCAAATTATTTTAGCTAGAATAGGTTGGGTTTTACTAAAATTATATGATTATTATTTTATGGTTCTGTATGTTCATTTTAATTGAAAATATTAGTTTAAATTCAAATTTTTGTGGTGAGAGTTTTGTTTTTCAGAAATTATCGAAAGAACCACGGTATTATCAATTTACTTATTATTAAAATTTTATTAAAACCTAGGGTTTCACATAGCCGACTTTAGGTTTCCTCTGCTCCACTTCATTTTTTATTGTTTATTAGGGTTCTTCTCTTGTTATTTTCCTTAGGCTTTTATGTCCTGAAGATGGTCGACTGCTTATTATTAAAATTTCATTAAAACCTAGGGTTTCACATAACAGACTTTATGTTTCCTCCGCTCTGCTTTATTTTTTATTATTTATTAGGGTTCTTCGCTTGTAATTTTCCTCAGGCTTTTATGTCCTGAAGATGGATCCTGTTGTGGATCCAAAAAGTCGACAATCAATTGAGAATAATGTGGTTCTTCAGATAATTTCTGAGAAACATTATTATTATTGTTTATTTTCTGTTGTTTAAGTTGCATTTCTAAATGCATAAATGGGTTTCGCATGCTTGAAAACCTGGGGCACTCTCATTATACAAAGTCGACGAGTTAAATATGCAGAACCAACCATTCCTCACCGAATCGACAGTGAATCTATCAAGTACCCATATAGATTGCAAAACTTGAGAAAAATTTTGCCACATTTGATCCCTCTTAGATACATCAGTGGTTAAAATGGATCTATGTGTTTCTCTATATATAAATTTCTTAATTTGTTGTTCAACCAGGAACCCTTTAAAAATGTTTTACAAATACCCATTACTATTATAAACTATCATTTCCTCTCTAAATAAGGATATAATCTATTTTTGCTCTTAATATTTTATTTTGCTAATAATCTACATATAAAAACAAGGTTCAAAAGTTACACTTTGTAGGAGAAAAATGTCTTCTTGTTTTACATAAAAGTTAATAGATGTGATAATTTTGATAGTTTTAAATTGTAATTACTGTTTGTTTTCTGCAGCCACTGTTATTCTCATATTTTGAATATATAAGATATGCAAAAGAGTATAATGGAATACTTTGACATTCAAAATATCATTATCATATAAACTAAAAACTGACGAGTAGATTTGAAGAAAATTAAGTTTGCATATGCTACAACACAAGAATAATTGTCAATAATTTTTTCAACGGAAAAGTTTTGCATAGTTTATCATAATATCTAGTTTAATTAATCTATGTAGTTATTTGAATCTTCGGAATACCCATTTGACAACTTAAACTAATCTATGTAGTTATTTGAATCTTCGGAATACCCATTTGACAACTAACTACTACATGTACTTGTCAACATTCGGAATACCCATTTGACAACTAACTACTACATGTACTTGTCAACACCAATTCTAAAGTAATTTTATGCTTAGTACCTATCAGAAACTTATCATGGCACATCAGAAACTTATCATGGCACTTCTTGCAACACCAGTTCTTAGTAATTTTTATGCTCCATACTTATCAGAAACTTATCATGGCACTGCTTGCTTATAGAGAAGAGAAATATAGATTTTATGGACATCCATATGCTTAGTACCTATCATAGACATATGGGCATCCATATAATCAGTACCTATCATGGCACTGTTTGCACATAGAGAAGACAACTTTTATGGACATCCATATACTTCATTTTGAGGTCAAGAAAAACACTAATGTGAATTCAAAGTAATGTGAATTCAAAGTGAGTGACTTATTTTGGTAAACTTGTTAACTATAAATTAAAATTTTAAGGTAGATTTGTATTTTTTATACTTTAAAGTTTATTTATATTCTTTTAACATTTTAATGTAAATAATTTTTTATTACTTTTTAATGTATCTTAAGGAAAATCATCACTAACTATGAGTTGTGAGTGACTGTAAACTTTTTTATGTCGAGGAAGATTTGTTCCAAGACCAAAAATTTTCTTTTAAAGATCATATAAAAAGGAAATACAAAAGAGATATCTAGTGACATCATGTACTTTTTAATAGCATGTACCCTAACCACATACATACAAACAAGTGAAGATTTTTATACCAATACCAAAATTGCATTAGCCTATGTTCCTAAAACTCATGTTGCAGGGGAAGTGGTGGAGCATTACTCATTAAAATTACTTAAAACATATTTATAATAGCAATAAAATTATACAAAAAAAATAAAATAAAGACAACCTTTTGTTACAATATAAGGCAACCAAATTCCTTGAAATAAATGGTCAACCAATTATTATTTATTCTATAAAGTAAAATTGTTAATACAATTGAAAGGAGATGTGTTAAATAAAAAAATGTCTATATAGGTGTGAAGTTAACATTAACTTCTGAAATTAGAATGTTGTATGCTAAATTATTTATGAAAATTATAATAATTATATAAAAGAAAGATAAAATTAATGATTAGTTTTAACTGCCAACGTTGAAGAATGCATAGCTGCTAAAAAAAATATTATTATTTTGTACTTGTAAATTTGGCCCCATTGTGGCCTTTATTGTAAAATAAAGTCAAACTGTCAAGTCGACCCCTATTGTGGAAAATGCAAAATTATGGTTTTTTCCTAAACCCTAAGAGTGATGTTTTACCTATTTTTGGAGGATGTTGGTAAATCTAAGATCACCTAGGAACTCTCGTAGGCAAGGTGCATCACTTCCCTAAACAATAATTCAAAATTTTGAAATTTGAAAAATTAGGGTTTCCTCTTAAACTATAGATCTCGACGTTTGGTTGCAACTATTGCAGTCCCAGTGAAAGAAATTCATCTTGGTTCAACACAAATATATTGTAAGGTCTAGATCCATATCTTGAAAAGTTATTTGTTGTTTTCTTCTTCTGGGTAGGACGACTATGAGTTTTAGGCTTGATGGAAATCTCAAAGGAGCTAATGACCTCCAAGTGTGGAAATACATTTCGTAAGAGAATGATCTCGTAAGATATAAATATTCAGAGGGAGAAAATTATAATGAACCATATCTTTTGATTTCATTAGGGACTGTCACTCATGATAGTGACATTTGTCTCATTGATAATGATGCTTCTAAGTACATAACATGATACTTGTACTCTCTGTCAAACTTGATCAAGAAGGACTAACCTCATAAGGTGAAGCTTGGAGATGATTATCAATATCCTATGAAAGGCATATCATAAGCTTCTTTCAAATTAGATTCTAGAAAATTGATGAAGATAAAAGATGTTTTATTCATACTTGGGTTGAGGAAGAATCTTCTCTCTATTTCATCTCTAGAAGAGAAGGGTTTCATAATTTTATTCATCGATGAAGAAGTTCTAATGTGGCTGAAAGGAAAATATTTCAATGATGCAATTGTGATTACTGTCCAAGAGGGAGGCTTATACAAATTGAAAGGACACTCGGAGACAACCGTGGTTCACAATACCGTAATCCCAAGTGATTTGTGGCACAAAATACTTACTCATCTACACTATAGGGAATTATTTATCATTAGCAAGATGGTGATAGGACTACCGAAGATCTACGTGAACCATGAGGGCATATGCAAGGGATGTGCAGAAGGCAAGAGCATGAAGAGCTCATTTCCAAGTAGTAAACGCAAGGCCAAAGGCATATTGGACATTATACACTAATATGTATGTGGACCTATGTCCACATCTTCATCCAATGGGTATGTATACTATGTCTCCTTCATTGTTGATTTTTCATGCAAAGCTTGGATTTATTTCTTGAATTCAAAAGGTGAAGTGCTTAGAAAATTTAAGGAATTGAAGACCCTCATAGAAAATATTTCTGAAAAGAATATTAAGGTCTTGAGGTCAAACAATGGTGGAGAATTCACATCAGATGAATTCAAGGCATTCTTTGGGAAAGATGGGATTAAGAGGGATAACTTCTTGATGATTTTGGGATTTATCAAGAGTAAAGAAGATCCCAACCTTTAATACAAGGTTGAGGATGGAGAATATGACTTGTTTATGAAAGTAAAATAGAAGCTCATCATTGAGAGCAAGAGGAATCTTGCCTCATAATTCAAAATTAAATATCTAGGAATAATGCACTACCTCCTAGGTCTAGAGGTATGGCAAAGAAAAAATGAGATTTTCATAAACCAAGGAAAATATGCAGTAGATATTCTGAAGAGGTTCGATATGATGTATTGCAAGACCATGCCTATGCCCATGGTCACAAAGTTGAAGCTTCTAAGTGATACATATTCAAAAACATTGGATGTTACCTTGTATAGACAGATGATCTGATCACTGATGTATTTGAAAAACACAAGACTAGATACATGTTTTTTGGTGAACACCTTGAGTTAGTATATGGTTGATCTGAGAGATGTTCACCTAGTTGTAGAAAAACATGTATTGAGATACCTAAAGGGTACAATTTTTTATACTCTCATATCTTGCTCAGATCGAGAGATAAGCCTACATGGCTCTGCTGATTCAGATTGGGTCGGTAGTGTAGCAGATCGAAAAAGTACATCTGGGTATTGCTTTAGTCTAGGATCACATATGATTGGATGGTTCATCAGGAAGAAAAATGATGTGGAACTCAGTACACCCGAAGAAGAATATATTGTAGTGTGCTCATCCGACAAAGAAGCAGTGTGGCTTAGAAAGTTGCTTGCAGAGCTATTTGATCTTGAATTAAAGGTGAATTGCATTGTATGTGATAGTCAGAGTTGTATGAATTTGTCAGAGAACCCTGTGTTTCATGACAAGTAAAAACACATTAAGATCAAGTACCACTATGTCTGAGACATGGTAAAGAAGGGAGAAATAAATATACAGTATATTTTTATCAACAAACATATGGCAGATGTATTAACCAAGCCCCCATCCGGAGTCAATTTTGATTATATGAGAGACAAGCTTGTAGTGGTCCAGAAATACTTCTGCACTAGTGAGAAGTGATTGTTTTCTCCAGTAGTGAGATGTGATCCCCAATTGAGGGAAGTGATGAGATCCCTAGTAGTAGAAGCTACTCCAACGCAGGTTGGTACTCTAACGCATGCTAGTCTGCTACCCCAACGCACGTTGGTACCCCAACACATAATTGTATGCTACCCGAGTGCAGGTTTGACTCCAACGCAGACTGGCATGCTACCCAAGCGTAGGTTGGTACTTCAACATAGGCTAGTATGCTACCCTAGTGAAGGTTGGTAATCCAACACAGGCTGGTATGATACAATAGCGCAGGTTGGTACCCCAACACAGGCTTTTCTAATACCCCAACATAGGTTGGTACCCCAATGCAGGCTGGTATTCTACCCCAGTGCAGGTTGGTACACCAACACAGGATGGTATGCTACCTCAACACATGATGATACTCCAACACAGGCTGGTATGCTACCCAGCACAGGTTGGTACTCCAATGTAGGATGGTATGATACCCCAACATAGGTTGGTACTCCAACATAGGATGGTATGCTACCCCAGTGCAGGTTGGTACTCCAACGCAGGTTGGTATGTTACCCCAGTACAAAAGCGAGGTGAAAGTGAATAACTTCTTATGATATATAGATTCATGAAAATAAACAAGACAATGGCCGAAGTGTATAGACATGCAAAAGAAGATTATTCCCAAATAATACCTTTCTAGCTAAGAGGGAATGTTGAATAATGTGTAGTTGCAGAAGATATTCTCCTATCGTATTTTTTCATGCAAAAACCATCAAAAGAATATTATTATGTTGTACTTGTAAATTCGGCCCTATTGTGGCCATTATTGTAAAATAAAATCAAACTATCAAGTCCACCCCTATTTTGGAATATGTATATTATAATAAAGTAACAATCTATACTCCTAAAAAGATATCACCCTAACTACAATTGGATCTCTTACATAACTACTTTTAAAAACAATTATTATTATTTCCTTTATAAAAAATATATAACAAATTATCTATCATAATTGGTTTGTTAGAGAAAAAGTTACAATCCTATCAAATTATATAAAAGTTAATATTGAAAATACCAACACTAATCTAATATTCATTATATATCAAATAATAATCCACCCTAATTTATAAAGATTTATTTGAAGAGTAACTTAATTTAATAATTTTCTTTATTAAAAGTTCTGTTAAATTTTCTTAATAACTTTTAATATTACAATATTGTTTTTATGTATATAAATAATTTTAAGTATTTTCTCCTTTAATTATTTAGTAATTTATATTCTCAATCATCATCACATTTGTTCAGACCACCAATCCTCAAATCCCCTAAATTTTAACATGTCATTCCATTCTATTGTAAGATCAAACACAACCAATGTTTTAACTCCGTTTTGGAAATGATTTGTTTTTCTTACAAAGTTATTCTTTCCCCTAAGAACTCCAATCTAATACTTTGCATCATACATCTATGTGCCATTAGCCTTGGCATGTTTCTCACCTTTTGTTTAGTGTGAATTCCAGGGTGCATAGATAATAACTATGTTTTAGAAATCATTGGTTTTTCATTTCTTTCGAAGGTAGTCTTTCCCTAAGTACTCCAGTACAATACTTTGCATCATACATGTACGTGTCATTAGCCTAGGAATGTTGCCTACCTTTTCTGGTGCGGATATGAAGGTACAAATGCAATCTTCCCTTTGAGTACTCCAAGTTCTCAATCTATGCGTTCCCTTAGCCTTAACATGTTGTTTTTCCTTTAGGTATACCCATTCCTTTACATGCTCATGGTTCTACATACATTTCTTCATATGATTAATAAGATATGTAAAGAGATTCATATGCATAATAAGATATTTAAAGGTAAGGTTTTCACTCAACTTTTCTCACATCTTTGTATCCAAATATCTCCATAGTATATATTTTTTCATTTTAAAAATAAATAAGGCATGAAAATTAGGGTTTAGGCATAAAAAATAACAAAGGTTTTTAAATATAACATAACCAAATAATTACTCATTTGACTATTTAAAATATTTTGGGATACACTTGGATTGCATCTCTCTAATGGATTACATTTCTCTAATGGGAAGCTTTGGTTCCCCAAAATATTCTAAGGAAAGATGAGAAAACATAATCACGATTTGGTTTCTTATTATACCTCTCAAACTTTATAGGTATTTGTTCTCTAAGGCCAACTTACCAAATTTCTTGTTGTCAACTCTTATTTCATTAAAATTTGGATCAATAAGGTAAAATATTGACTAAAAATATGCAAATTTTAATTATGAAAGTGTCAATATAAGTCTTTCAAAACCGTAAATCGGGTTCTAAAGATGACAATATTGGTTTTCAAAAGTGTGACTTTCAAAGTGCGAACGTTGAATAATTTCTAACCCAAAAAGTGCAATTGTTTATTCCAAAATTTGGGTTTTCAATTCAAAAAATGTGAATTACGAAATACAAGTGTCAATTTCAATTGCAAATGTGTCAATTTTTATTCCAAAAAAATCAGTATCTAACTACTACAATGTGTTCGTATTTCAATATTTTGATTTTTTTTTCTTAATGTGTTTATAATATCTAAATCCAAGATTAATGTACAATTCTCAACATATTATTTTTGTATGTGCATGCATAATATCACTATGACCCATTGCTAAATATATTAAGATTTATGAGATGCAATAAAATAGAAATAGGTGACAACAATCATTGTATTCCAAAGTTGTACTTTTTAATAAATATTTAAGACTCCATCACTCAAATTTATTAACATCACTCTCACAAATGTATTTCAATGAAACAATGTTTCACCTCTTAGGGAACACTTCTCAAGAATATAACATATTTGAAAATACTTTATTACAACATATTATAATAGCAGTGAATCTTCTCTTTTATCTTCAAAATATGTGTTAAATGAATTAAGGATTTCAACACAATGTTATGTCAAATCAACATGCATAACCAACATTAGGATCTATCTAATCATGAAAATAACATAAATTCAAATTCAAATTTCCAAGAACACATAATTTGTAGAACTTATCTCAATATGGTACAAGCAAACTCTCCTAACCATAAGAAACACCTAGCCACCAAATCCTCCTTTTAGTTAGGAATCACTCCCAATCAAAGTTGTTTTCTTCATCAATTCCATTACACAAGTGCACATCCAAGTACATTGTTACATCACATGAAGACTGCTTTCCCAAGAAATGCATCTCACCAATTAGATCCATCAACCATGGCATCACATCAATCTCCAATTCCTCCAAGAAAAGCATCTCACCATGCTCAAGTTATCCACACTAGCACTCTTTTTTCCTTAGATTTTTCAAACCCTAGACAACTTACATCAGACATGTACATGGATCAAAAGACAAATCTAGTAATAGACTCCAAGTCTACATGGATATCCTAGGGTTTGAGTCCTCAAACTCTATATCTTTTACTCTTGCATGAACATGAGCACCAAGAACTCCATGGAATATAAAAAGTACAATAAATAAGTCTTCTTCAGACCAAGATCAAGACTCATCAAGCTAGGTTCTCAATGATCTTTCTGTGGCTTCCATGCATCAAATAACAACTTTTCCATACCATTCAAGGTGTTATCTCTTCTCTTCATGTTTTCTCTGGGGTTTGAAACCTAAAACTACCTCCTCTTGCTTCACAACAAGAGTTATGACCTCTATAAGACAAACCATCATATCCTTTAACACTATGTTCTCCTCTAGGGTTTTCTTGCGTAGCACAAACACTCGACTCTTATTTCATATCAAAAGAGTAATCTATCCAAGAAAATCCAAGAACTATATATCTTATTCATGTCTTGTAATAAGGTTTGCATCATAAAATATAAGTATTTCTCCCTAGAATACTTCTCCAAGTCAATTAAAAATATAGAGTAAAGAGTACAATGTGGTAATTTATAAAAACTCCTCTCTCCTCCCTTTATATATACTAGCTAAGGGAAGCCAACATAAAACATGCACATAGGTCCATACAAATAACCAACAAGGAAACCCAAATGGAGCACTATACAATACATGGATTCCAAATGTCATACTATGGATTTACAAAACCCCAAGGTGGTGCACCCTCCAAGCATGATCCTCCTTGGGCTTAATGCTCCTCCTCCAATATGGTGCGCTATATAAAAAACTGTTAGTCCAACAATCCCTCTTCCATGGTCACTTGTTGTCTAACATTCCTCATGCAAGGCATTCCTCCTTCAAAACTGTACCACATTTTCTTTTGTTTCCAACTCTCCTCAACATGTGTTCCAAGATGGTTACTATGCTCAAATTCTTCTCAACATATGTATCCGATTCCACAACCAACCTCTATGATGTATTCTCCTCAACTTAAGCATTCTCAAGTCAAGTGTCTAACCTCGATGTTGTATATCACATGGTTCCAAGAACATAGTACTCCTCCTAGGTAGGTTCCACTCCTAATCAATTATTAGACTCCCCAAATCTTGTGCACCCAATGGGTTAGTCACGGCATTGTTTAGGATAAGTGCCTCCTAGGTAAGGGAAATATTTTAACTCTCTAATCATGGTAAAACATACACCTCCAGTGAGCCATACATATGTCCATGAAGCATCACCAAGGGACTAGGATACCTAGTTCTCTCTTAGAAAGAACAATTTTGAAGTAAAACCAAAAGCTAACACATATTCTTTAAAATAAAAACGTTTTCTGTAACACCAATGAACTCTCTCTAAATATGCAACCTGTAACCCATGTTTATCCATAGAGTTGAAAGAATACCCCTCCATCATGATAGAACATCATACATGTACTCTGCAAGAGTCACTCCACCAATTATAGGTCCACACACCTCATCATCCCCGAATTCAATGCTCACAAAGGCATGTCTCTCTCTCCAAGCAATTAACCAAGAAATTTACACGAAAGGAGAAAAAAATGAAATAAACTCAACCTTTGAATGGTGAACACGAAAGGAGAAAAAAATGAAATAAACTAGGTTTACACCATCAAACCAAGCTATTCCCTCTTCCCATCTACTAGGGTTTCCAAAAGAAATGACCATCTGTGAAATTGAAGGAACATAACCCCAAATCTCTATTTTTTATTGAACTATGAAATGCTTCAGTGAAAGGAAGACATCAACAATAATATGTCAAAACTCCAACATCCCTAAACTCATAATCATGGGCCAAAATATTTTGACACCACATCAAGATCTATTTAGGACATCCTACAAATATAATCACATCTCCAACAAATCCAAATCAAGTGGATCTAATTTATCAAAAGAACACGATAAAATATACAAATATCTCAACCCATTAATATTGAAATACCAGGCTCACGGTAAAAGTAAACACAATCCAAAAAGGATTATCATGAAACTATGAACATGAGAATCCACCTCTTTCACCTCAAAAACCTCCTACAAAAGAAACAACAACCTCAACTAGATGACCAATCTCTTTCTAGGATAATCTTAAAGAAAAAATAAAATCATGGTCAATTCCCTCTCCCTAAGAGAATCCGACCATGTCATTAGTACTCATCACGACTCCCATCAACTATAATATTGGAATCAATCACTAATTCTACCACCATAGGTTTTTAACATATGTCCAAGTTAGATCTTCAACAACCTTCTTCAATGTTAAAAAACTACGAGACGCACACACAAATGAAGGATGCATGAAAGATACACCCTACAAGATGAGGTGCATAATACAATTCATAAGATTACCTATTAAGATTCCCGAATAGCTTAGCATTTCACTAACTATCACATCAATGACCAATCTCTCCTCAAGTATAATGTACAATATGCACAACCAATACTACCCCCAAGGGATAATACCGATATTTCCCTCCAATCTATAGAAATCACTAAAACTGAGAAAGGTCAACATTCCTATAAACCTTTGAGTCACAACACAACCAAAACATATCAAACAATGATCATCTATCTATCACATAATGAATCAATGCCTTTCACGCTCCAAAAATAAGTTAAAAATCAAATGGTTAATCATGCCTATCACATGCATCAATACACTCCAAAGACTGGCATATATTGGAACAAATAGACTACCCATCACATGTAATTTTGGGCATAACACTCACTGAAAGAAGATCATATACTATCCGTTAATGAAGTAGATATTTCACCTATCATAGGTGAAAAGGTGAAAACAAGCTAGCATCCACTAGAGAAATGATATAGATTTTATGAGTAGAATGAAATGAATACAAATTATTAACAGGTGCTTAACACATAATAACATAGATATAGTAAAACTTGTTTTCTATTCAATAAGGAAATAAGATGAAACTGTAAAATGCAGCGGAAACAAGCTTGTTGGAATGGTGGCGACTTATCTCTAAGAATAGATGTGACGACTCCGCTCATTCGCAAGAAGATAATTACAATGAGGCTCTGAAGGAATTTTTACAATAAACAGGAATGCCAAAAACCCTAGACATCCAAAAACCTAACCCTAGGAGATGAAGCGCTAAAATTCATGTGGGCCCCGTCTGGGTAAGTTAGTACATCAACTTCGTGGGGTCGTAACATTTTCATACGATCTCCGTTTTAGGCGTATGATAGCCCGCTGGAAATGTATCATCAGGGATATTCATTTTGGGGGATCAATCATTCCTTTGTCTATCATTGAGAAGCTCGATCCATAAAAACATTCATTTAGGCCCTCAAAATGACCTCAGAAGTTAAAACTGCTAAAAATAGTAAATTGCCAAAATTGTCAGAAAATTGTTTTGAGCCAGTTGGAAAAGGTGGGTGGCCATCGATATCCACTTGGATCAATCCTCCCTCCTTAGGAAGAAATGGTATCCATTTCATTGATTTCCCCCATCATATGAGGAAATTTCTGCTGAATTTGGCCCCGGGTGAGCCACTTGCCTTCGTGCAGGAATTGTCCTTCTTTGACGACTCGATAAAGCTAGATACTTTGTTGTCAAGTGCCCTTGAACTGTGTGTCCAAAATCTGATCGTTGGATTCCTATTGTATTCATTCGAGGTTAAGATCTGTTGTTTTCATCTACTCTGCTGCGTCTGAGGTGTCCAATAATGGTGGGAAATAAGGGCGAAGGAGATCCACGTTGAACACTGGGTGCATGCCAAGGAAAGGAGGAATGTTGATCTCAAAAGAATTATCCCCCATAGCCTTGGTGATGGTGAAAGACCCATAATGGAGTGGGCGAAGCTTCCGATGGGGTCCTCTAAGGCGTTATTTCTGCAAGTGCAACCAAACTTGCTCGCCCACCTGAAACTTATGTGGCACCCGATGTTGATCATGGCACTTCTTGTACTTATCATTGGACTTTTGTACGATATCCTGAACCTATTAGTGGATGTGTTGGATCCGTACAATGAACCGGGTGGATTTTTCAGCTTTAGTTGGAGTAGGATATGAGTTGGACGAGGTGATTGCAAGGGGAAGTGAAACATCTATGGGACCTAATGGTTGGAATCCCAAATCCACCTGAAAGGGGCTGTGGTCGGTTGAGTTATGCAGGGTTTAGTTCTAACTATGTTGGACATAGGGAATTCTCTCATCCCATGTGCTAGGGTTCTTTGAATTATACATGCGAAGGATATGCACAATCATTCGATTTACGACATCAGTTTGGCCATTTGTATGGGGGTGGAAGGTCATGGATTTGGTGAGCTTGGTGTCCAGCAGTGAATAGAGGCTCGACCAAAATGTGATGAGAAATTGACTATCCCGATCTAAGACAATGGTTTGTGGGATTCCAAAATGTACCCAGACTCGTTCAAAGAATATATTGGCAGTGTCCTTTGCTGTGATGTTCTTCTTGTAGGCAACCAGAATCGCCATCTTAGAAAAGCAATCAACAACCACAAAAACACAGTCATTTCTCCTCTTGGTGGATGAGAGGCATGAAATGTAGTCCATTGAGATGGATTCCCATGGCCTGTCAGGAGTAGGAAGAGGGGTGTACATGACCTATTTCTTAGTTTTTGGTTTGGCAATAGTGCAGACAGTGCAGGACCTGATATACTTATTGACCTCCTGTCAAATTTTCTACCAATAGAAATTTTTCTGTAGCATCGTCATTGTCTTTTCAATGTCAAAGTGTCCTTCCACCTGACTGTAGTGGGCTTACTAGATCAACTTCACTTTCTCACTTTATGGAACACAAATATGGCCCAGACAACACAACAACCCATCTTGAAGATGGAAATGATTGACAACTGCGTTTGCACCCAACATTTGGTAGTTGGTGGTGAAGTCTGGGTCTGTCTCATAGAGTTGGGGACATCCAGAGGTCTCATGGCCGCACGAGTCTAGCAGTGTGGTGAGTGTCACTATTGGTGGTCTACTGAGGTAATCAATGATGTGATTGGTGCTTCCTTTTTTATACTTGATGTTGAGGTGGAATTGCTGCAAGTATGTGGACCAATTTTGATTGCGATCATTCTGCAATTTTCCTTGTGTCTGCATGAACTACAGTGGCTTATGATTAGTGTGGATGACTGTCTCCTTCGCAAGAATGTAATGTCTCCACTAGCGGTAGGCTTTCACAATAGAGTACATTTATTTTTTGTAAGTAGGGTACTTACAGACAACATGTGATAGTGCCTCACTATTATAGGCCATGGGGTGGTTGTGCTGAGTGATAAGGATGCCCACCGGATAGTCTGAAGCATCTATCTTGATCTCAAAGGGATGTTGCAGGTCTGGTAGTGAAAGTACTGGGGTTGAGCACAAGCGCTGCTTCAAATTGTCGAACACTTGTTGTTGGGACCGACCCCACACAAATTTCTCCTTACCGCCACCCCTGGTTATTTGGCTGAGGGCCCATGCAATATGGGAGAATCCCAACATGAACCAGCGGTAGAAATTGGCAAGGCCCAAAAAGCTCGGAAGCTCAGTGAGTGTGGTTGGGGTTGGCCAGTCACGGATGACTTAGATCTTGGTTGGATCCACATGTACACCATGTTGATCAATTATGTAGCCCAGGTAATGGAACCTGTCCATGCCGAAGGAGAATTTTTCCAAGTTGGCATATAGCTTGTGTTGTCACAGGGTGTGTAGAACTTGCTGAATATGATGCAAGTGTTTAGCCCAAGTCTTGCTGTAAATGAGAATGTCATCCAGATACACCACTACAAAAGTATTGGTGAATTCACACAAGATCTCGTCCATCATCCTCATGAAAGTGGCTAGATCATTTGTCAAACCAAAGGGCATGACCAACCATTCAAAAAGGACTTCCTTTGACTTCAGATCAATCTTACTGAAGTATTTGGACCCCGTGAGTTGATCCAGGAGTTTGTCGATTCGTGGAATCGGGTACCGGTTTCTGACAGTGATTTTATTCAGAGCCTGATAATCAATGCAGAGTCGCCAGGTTCCATATTTCTTTTGTACCATCACGATTGGGCTCCTGCAAGGTGATGAACTAGGACGGATGTGCCCCTTGTGGAGTAGTTCTTAGATATATTGCTTGATCTACTCATTCTCTAACAGAGAGCGGCGATAGACTGACCCATTGGGCAGTGATGCGTCTAGGCTTAGATCGATGGGGTGCTTGAACTAGCAGTGCAGAGGTACCCCGGTAGGTGAGGAGAAGATATCTGAGTATTCCTCCATGAACTTATCTACTTTCTTATGCTATGTGGAGAGGTCGGACGTAGAGACCTTGGATGTGGTTGTGATATTTCACTTATTTTGAGAGAGAATCACGAAGAAGACAAACTTCCCTATCTGAGAGATGACCTTCCTGCATTGCTTAGCAGAGATCAAGGAAATAACACTAGGTGGGACTATCTTGGGTATCCTATACAATTTCATGTTCAAAGTAGTAATAACACTACAAGGCCTAGACTCATATACAACATGACGTTTCCACAAATAAGTCTGGCCCAAAAGAACATCACAAACTTTAAGAGGAGAAACATCACACAATACCTCATCTTTGAAGGGCTTGATGCCATATGACAGGTGGTATTGTTGGCTGATGCAAAGATCCCTTCCTTGGCAGAGTCATTCAATGGTGTAGGATTGTGGGTGAGGTGTTTTCGGTAGGGCTAGACACTTGAAAACCTCTGTTGAGATGAGGTTCTTCTGGCTACCACTATCCACGATGAAGTGCAGTGGGGTGCCTTTTACCCACATCTTTGAATGGAAGAGGCATTCTCCTTCTTCTAGCTCATCTGGTTCACCAGGCTGGATCTTGGTGGTAGCAACAGTGACATTGGGTTCCGCGTCAATGATCCATATTCCCCCTTCGGGTTCTGGGTCAAAGTCTAAACCCGCATCTGATTCAAAAGCTTTCACTTCGGCCACCAACGGCTGCTTTGAGCGACAGTCAGCAATGTTATTTTAAGGGCTCTTATGGAAGTCGCCCCACTTCCCGGTATATTTCTTTGTCTTTCCGGTGTCCTTCTTTGCTTGCGGCTTGGAATGGTTGTCTTGATATTGTCCATATTTTCTCTATCCTTTGTTCTGTGGGTTAGGGCTGCCCTTTCCTGGCTTTTGTTGTGAGGGGTTCCCATGCCCAAATTTCCACGTCTTTTGTTTGAGCTTCTATTTGATTTTGATGTCATATCAGTAGGTCGTGCCCAAGGATGAGATGTCTAAAAATTCCATTTCAGTCTGGATGTATCTATGCAGAGCGTCGTGATACTTGAGCACAATATGTCTCTTCGAATATTTTATACCCAGCTTGGTGTGTAAGGTATGAAAGATATTTTTGAAATATGACATTGCTTGGTCTCTTTCTTGCTGCAGTATGGTCCATTTGGTATACAAGTTGTCATAACTTCTGACAGGGTAGTATTGTTCCTTAATAGCATCCTTGAAGGATTCCTAGGTGGTCGTGACTGTAAATAATTAGGGTTCCTCTGTTTCCTTTTTCTCATAGAAATTTTTCCACCAATAACATGGGGAACGACTTTGAGGAGCGAAAAAGTAATGTTTTCTCTATTTGAAAAGTTATGGACAGAAAAATACCCTTCTACTAGATTCAACCACTTATCTACAGCATCTTGGTCTATCTGACCTTCAAATATAGAAATAATGAATTTTATTTTTACCTTGAAGGGGGTGGCACCTCTGCTCGAAGAAGATGTGTCGCCTATTGGTAGCCACTGAAGGATTTTCACGAAACTATCCATCATCTCATTCCTTTGTTGTGTGAGGGATTCCTCAATCAAAAGTTTGAAAGGATCTCCTGTCCCATCATATTTCTTTTCTCCTACCATGAGAGGTCGCTTGGGCGTGCGAGATATTTTTTCCTCAAGAGAAGAAAGATCGAGACCCAACTCTTTGTACTCTGACCTCGTTGGGGACATGCATTAAGATGACAAGGAGAAGACCACTTTGATACCACTGATTCGGATTTTATGAGAAGAATGAAATCACTACAGATTATTAACAGGTTCTTAACACAAAATAACAGAGATACAGTAAAATGGGTTTTCTATTCAATAAGGAAATAAGTTGAAACTATGAAATGCAGCGGAAACAAGCTTCTTGGAATGGTGGTGGATTATCTCTGAGAAAAGATGTGACGGCTGCACTCATTCGCAAAAAAATCATTACAATGAGGATCTGAAGGAATTTTTACAATAAACAGGAATTCCAAAAACCTTAGACATCCAAAAACCTAACCCTAGGAGATGAAGCACCAAAATTCATGTGGGCCCCGTCTGGGTAAGTTAATACATCAACTTCCCGGGGTTGTAACGTTTTCATACAATCTCCGTTTTAGGCGTATGATACCCTGTTGGAAAGGTATCATCAAGGAAATTAATTTTGGGGGATCAATAATTTTTTAGAATGTCATTGAGAAGATTGATCCTGAAAAACTTTCATTTAGGCCCTCAAAATGGCCCTAGAAGTTAAAACTGCTAAAAATAGTAAATTGCCAAAATTGTCAGAAAACTGTTTTGATCCAATTGGAAAAGGTGTGTGGCCATTGATATCCATCTGGATCAATAAAATAATATACCTATCAAATTTCCTCTTGAGAATCACATGCACTAAAAATAAATCCATAACAACCATCAATGAAGTATATCTACCACCTATCACAGGTGAAAACACATCGACATCTACTAGAGAAAATTAGCCACCTAACTTCCTCCTGAGAATCACACCTATTGAAAATAAATCCATACTAGTGAGCACTAAATTATATCTACCACCTATCATAGGTGAAAACATACTCTCATCATAAGAGAAACTAATGTTTCTACCCATGAAACCCTTCATGAGTGTAAGTGCTCATATCAAGCACACTAGGGTTTCACCACCCAATAACTTCATCTAGGTTTAACAACTAAAATATCTGGCCTTTAAATCAACAAGAAAAAATGCTATGTCAATATGCTTTAATACCATGTTGAAATTTTAGAAATTTAACTTTTACTGCAAATTCAAAAATTTCACCTGAACTATGAGGTTTATAGAATCTATATCTTGTTAACTTTTAGCACTAGGAATTAATTATAAATATTAATTTACAAAAACAAAATTTCACTTTTAGCCAACCTAATTCATTAGGTATTCAAAATAAAATAAATACTAAAAAAGTGTGTGTCAATGCAACAATGTTTCGGCCCTTAGGGCACACTAGTCTTCTCAAGCATAATAGATCTAAAAATACTTTGTTATGTTAGTTATAAAATTCATGAAGATAACATAGGATGAAATTCAAGTTTGTAAGTACACAAAATTTGGATGCTTGGAACACTTCATATATATATATATATATATATATCAAATCAAGTACAATTACATATCAACATCTTATTAGAACTTGGTACACATCAAACTCTTATATCCCAGATAGGGAAATGATAAGAAAACCCTAGATACTAACTACTTCTACCTAGGAGTCAAGTTGGATTCTCCATCACTTGCATCACACAATTGTACCTCCAAGTACATCATCACTGTTGGAAGATTGGTTGTTGTCATTGATGTCAACCCTAGTCATGGGTTTTGGACCAGACGATTGATGAAGTTATTTGGACATGAAGGAAAATGAAAATGAAGATACAAAACCCATGGATGGATAGTATACATCATGCTCTTTCCGGTGGTATGTGGCACGTCACGTGGATCCTCATGGTTGAGGAGAAATGAATTTTTGAA
>CBVK0100413809.1:0-19241 GCA_900067695.1 Picea abies
GCTCTTCCGATCTCACGTGGGAGAACAAAAAACTAAGAAAAAATGAATATTTTCCTTTATTTGTGGTTTGGGCCATCCAAAGAACTAGAAATGCAATGCCTTTTGAGGATGAAATGATCTCTCCCTTATAGGTAGTTTACAAAATCAAATATGTTGTTGAATATATTAGGAAGGATATTATAAGCAAGGTTTCGAGGCAGATTATTTGGCCACATATTGGCAAGTCTAGATCTAGGGAATGTTTCTATGGAGACTATGAAGGAGACCCAAGAAAAGTGGGGTGGGAGGGGTCCTCCTCCTTTTGGATCAACATTTCCTTTCCTTTTTCTATGGATTAGGGTTCCGTTCCAATAATTTGGTTGAGGTAAATGTGGTCTTGTTTCTATTGGATATTGCGGTGAAAAGAGGCATTCATGACATTCATATCTTCAGTGAATATCAATTGGTGATTAACTATATTTCAAGGTGGAGTAGGCATTTGAACTTGGTGTTGGATCATCTTATCAAAAGAGGAAAAGAGAAATTATGAAGATTGGAGAATTTCTTTTGTTGTCACATTTATAAAGAATAAAATGTAATAGCAGATGTTTTGTCCAAAAGGGTTGTGAATGATCCAATAGGCTTATTGGAGATCACAAAGTCTAGGGAGTGAGAGCATGATGTTGTAACTACTAGGCAACTGTTTGTTTCATGACTTGTTATTTTTGTGGAAGGCACACATATGTGTTTCTATATTGGCTTTGGTTTTTATAGCCAACAATGGCTTAGTTATACTCTTCTTTTAAAACATTTTTGAAAATCTATATTTTCATAAGTATTTGATATTCACTTAATAGTGATAATTGTAAAGCTTGGAGAACTTTTTCTAAAATTTGTTATAATATAGAGAGTTGGCAACAATATTGCATGTTAATGGACACTTTGGTAAATATAATTTTACTATTTCTATTTGAAATAAAGAAAATCAAGGTTGTGTGTGTGTGTGTGTCATCTTCCAATTAATATTTTATATTATATTAAGAAAAAATGAATATCTCATATTCAAAGTAGAAAAATTTCTAGTATAAGATTATGCCAAATCACGAGTCACACCCAAATAATTAATTAATATCATATTATTTGGAGACTATTGGAACTTCCACTCTCGAGGTTAAACTGTTCTTATAAACATCCATTATATGTTGTGTAAGGCCTCTTGAGACACCCACCAAGTGCACCTGCTCATTGGGAAGATTCGACAACGGATCAGACGAAGAGCACAAGAAGGAAACAATTGGTTGGGAAACAAAGATGTTTGGGTGTGGGAAGGAGCACCTTGGGGCACGATGGTGATGTGAGATCCCAAGGGGGCACACACCCTTCTTTCCTTGTGATGGATAACAGAGACTTGGGTTGCGTTTGGGCAAGGGAGGGGCAACTTGGGAGCTTTCCCAAGTAGTGGACCCATCTACCCTTGGCAACATGGGTGCATTAGAGAGGTTGTATGACCCCATTGACACAACCATGGAGAGTCACGAAGATTGGCACAAGGAAAAACACAAGTCAAGGTGCACATGCCGGTCCAAGAAACATGTTGGTTGATGGGCACATGGGCTTGGATGGGCACACTAGGTTTATGGAGGGGTGCGACACACCCAAGAGACATGAATTTTCACACAAGTGACTCTTAGAGTCCATATAAAATCAAGGGTGCACAACTAAAGGGAAGACATGAAGAAAAAGTGAAGGCAAGAGACATGGAGCTTTGAGGCTGTGCGCACTAGTGGGGTGCACCTCAGGTTGAGGCAAGAAGAAATGATAAGGGGGAAGTCTTGGTGTGACAGAACCTCATGATTGGATAGTTTTAGTGTATGAGGAAGAGTCATGAGACTCTGACCTTCTATATAATTGGGACAATAACGCCCTCTTTGTAAATATTTCTTTCTATTTCACAATATTATAAATGAAGTCAGGTATTAGGAAACACTGGTGCCACCTGCACTGTATCTGTCTCTTGTGTTTTGCATGTTTTCTGTTGTATGCCAATTTGACTAAGTGTCAAACTAAGTTAACAAATGTCGAAGTGTACAAATGAGTTGCATAGAGTAAGGACATGAGTCATCCATATCCTAGAATAGAGTATGGGTATGCTCTAGGTGAAGAGGTGCAATCCGGGTGAAGTATCCTTGGTTGAGACAAGCTGCCAAGGGAGAACCACCGTGGTGCCACATGTCCACAAGATGCCAAGGTTGGATTTGGGCATGACTCTTGGGGGCGTGACATGTTGGGCTTAAGGAGAGACAATTTTTTAGGCTTGAAAGGATCAGTGTGTTGTAAGAGGGTAGAGTTTGAGTTGTTGAAAATTAATTAAAAGAATAAATTAATGAGTCTATAAACTTTATATATAGTAAGTTTTTTATTTATTTTTAGTAAATTAATTATTAAATAAATGTGATTTATGCATAAGTATATATATTTTTAGTAAAGTTTTTAATTTTGTTAATTTGGATTGTTTTAAGATAGCTAAAAATTTTAATAACAAAATTCTTTAATAAATCAAAATTATAACTTTCAAATTTATAAAACAATTTCTACATAAATAAATTAAATTTATCCACTCATTAACTTGTTCTTGTTCCTATATATAAAATATTCGATTTCATACTTGCAAGTCAAAGTAAGAACAAGAAAAAGAGATGTAGTCAAGCTGGAGATTCCTTGTGTGTTGGCTCAAGTGGTTCATTCCTTTTGTCAAACCTTTTGTCAAACCAGTTTAGTACAGGTGAGGTATGTGTTTAGAATGAGGATTGAAATCATGGAAAGTTGAAATCCTAACTTTGTCTTGTGAAATTACTTTGCATAACCAGTTGTACAAGGGTATCTCATAAACCAATTTGGTATCTCACTTGGTGATGACCTTAAAAACATATTTTATTATTATTATTATTACTATTATTATTATATACATGTGTCCATATTTTACCCATCTATTTTGACAAGAAGATTCTCTATTAGGGAAAGAGTTAAAATAACACTTAACATAGATTCATTTTCATTATTTTGCAAAGAGAAACGTGAAAAAAAATTGTTGATTTTAATTTAATATGATTTATTTTTTTCCGGCTCATATTTATTTTTAAATTTTTATTTACATATTTTTTAACTTTCTAGTTAATACAAAATTTCCCGATAACAATATATAAATTAAACTAATTTTATTTTGGTAAGTTATTCAGACCAAAATTATACTAACAAAATTATAGTACAACTAACGAGTAATTGACCTTCCACATGGGAAACCAGACTAGCTCCAATATAACAATTTCGTCAGTTGTATACTCTTACTACCACCATAACATAACTAGTCCTTAATTACAGAGTTACAAAAATGTAGAGGCCATTTTTTCCAAGTCTAGAGATGAGATGCTTACTTGCCTAACCTAGCAAAGATTATGCAAAAATAAAAAATTGAAAGAGTAACCATTCATAATTAGATAGGAGGAGAAGGCACAGTTTCCTTGGGAACCTAAAGTTGGTCATCCTTGGGCTCGTTTAGGTCCAAACCCATCGTGCGCTCGACTAGGAGGGAAATTTTATGGCTGACAACTCTGATCTGTAGTTGCAGGTACTCTAGTTGAAGCAAAATCTCACTGTAGGTCGTGCTTCTATTGATCATTACCTTCCTCAACAAGGTCTTTATATGCCTATAAATATCGATAGTTTGGTGATACTTAGTTTCCCTAGAGCACAAGGTGTCAGTGTCTGGAATCCAATGGGTGAATTTCACATCTACCTCCTCATCATTTGTTAAAACTTTTTCTAGTCTCACATCCTCCTCGACCAACTCCATTTATTCTTTGGTCTCAGGAGGCATGAGGGAATGAAAGTCCTCTATAGTATCCATGGCATCTTGTTGGGCACGAGGAATCAAGATCCCCTACCCATGATGTCAGCCCCTTCTTCCTAGACTGCTTCTGGCCATAATGTCTGGCATGATGAAGAAATTAGAGCTACTAGGGTGGATGCATGCCCAAAGAGACCAGGGAGGCAACGTTAGGGTCCTGGAGCTTACCATGATAATTGCAAAGAACATTTGTTGAATATCTTGCCAAACCCTGCCTTCTATATCTCGTAGGTGGTTGCTATGAATACTAGCTCATGCCCTGTCCCTTTCCTCGTACATGCTCCCAATGCATGCTGTATGGGAGAACTAGACACTATGAAACCCATAACTCACCTTTCCCTTCTAACGAATGCTGGTGCAGGTACGCCTGTTTGGACAGGAGGTCGATGGAACGACCATTAAGTTGTCTCTAGTCTTAGCTCATAAATCCCCTTGTGCAACCATAACTATGCCTACAATGTGTATGAATGCAGGGTTAATGCTCCTTCGGCGAGACAAAACTCCACCATCTCCATATGCCACAACTCTCATCGGTTGGCGGGCTCTCGAGCCATGAAGTGAAGTGGTGGCTACGATCATTGTAGGGGTTGACACATTAACACCCCATCCACGAGAATATATGAACTAAAATCTTAAAAATATTGAATTATAGTTAAATTGTTTACAACAATATTTAATATTATAAAGTAAATTTTTAGATTTGAAAACAGTAGAAATTTCCTTCCACATACACATATACACACCCCATCTAGGGGAATATATGAACTAAAATCTTAAAAATATTGAATTATAATTAAATTATTTACAATAATATTTAATATTATTAAGTAAAATTTAAATTTGAAAACTATAGAAATTTCCTTCCTTTTATATATATATATATATATAATTAATAAATATAAAAATATTTTATTTAAAGTGAATATTAAATTTATATATATATTTTTGAATACTACGTGTCAATATCATATTGAGTACAAAAAGAATTACATATCTTCCTTGTAATGAACTTTAAAAACACCTTTCAAAATAATAATAATTATAAAAATTCAAATTTAACATAAACAATAAATTTAACAACAAAATATATACGATCTTCACATTTTAAATATGCACATGCATGTGGGAAGCATCTTTTCATTTTTTCTGGCTTTATGTTTGCTTGATATTTGTAAGGAAAGACTTCTCATTTTGTTTTCATCATTCAACTTCAATGTCTTTGCTTGATATTTGTATGTTTGCTTGACATTTGTAAGGAAAGACTTCTCATTTTGTTTTCATCATTCAACTTCAATGTCTTTGCTTGATATTTGTATGTTTCCATTCTCTACATTTCCAATAATCTACTATTAGTTTTAATGTAGCATATATGAACGGTTGTGTCCACTCCAATTTGAAAAACATTTCATGAAACCCTCGCTTTGAAACTAAATTCAAAATCTCGTTGTTATGAGATTACAACGAGAATATGATAGGGAAGAATATTGACCAAAAGTAAGTATGAAGAAACATGCACTAAAACTCTTAGATGTCATATAAGATACACATTACTCTAGATCAAGAACACTCTTAGCATCTCGTTTATACTTTGGTAAGCCAAACTTAATGCAAAATGGATTATTTATCTAACGAATACTTAAGAAGTTAGAGATGATGTCAAATTAATATGTATTTATTTAATATTTTAAAATGAACGATATAAAATTATAATTAATTTATATTTAATTTATTTTGGTTTTATTAAATGTTAAGAGAAATTAAATTCTTTGAAATCTAATTTTTTTAAGCTTAAAATTTGAGTAAACGTTTCCGCCTTAAATGATTTGATCTTTCTTGATACTTGATAAATGAGAGTTAAAAATGAATTTAGGCTGATTTTTATTTTAATTGTGAGTAAACTTTATATTTGTTATTTGTGAACCAACATTATATTTATTTTTATTTTATAATAATTAATTTTTTTGAGCCAATATGTGAGAGTTACCCATGTTATGTTAAGTTATAACATCTATTTGAGCTTTGATAACCTATGAGGTTGAACTTGCCTTATTGATAGGAAATCGTAAACACACACTTGTATACCGGGGGGTCAACAACGATAATGTCCCAAATTCAGAGAGGTTCCCAGCCTTGACAGCGGGGATCTGATGATCTAGGATTTTTTGGACCTAGTTGAATCGCGAGATATGGAAAACCCATGAAAAAGTCCTGATAATATTGGAGAATGCAAAGCTTAAAATTTCTTCAATCCTGTCAAATCCAGACCTACTACTGTTTTCATGTGCGGCTCTATATAGATTTGGACTAACATAACTCTGTACAATATGGGATACTTTAGAGTTTATATGTAGGAAATACTAAATGGGGGAAATTTTGTAGCATATTTTTGTGACCGTTTGTAGTACTTGAATACAGATACAATACTTCTTTTGTGTTTGTTCAACTTACATGAAGGAGGAAGCTCGAGACTTTAGGGAGATGAGGAAACAATAATGGTGACAACCAGGAATCAATAATGAAGGGGACCACATAGGAGTGAGATCCAATATGTGCTTGGGAACTAGGAGGGTTTCGCGGGTAGAAGGTTTCTCTGGCTGTAAACCCCGAAATCACCTTTTCAACATGGAAGAAGCTATCAATGACCTAATGAGCCTAGAAGAGGAGGTGCATTGGAATCAATCCAGACTTTTTGTTTTGGATGATGAGCTCATAAGTGGGCTAGACCATGTCATGAGAGGGCTAATAGTCTGGGCCTCATTAAAAGACATTTTAGCAAACATGACAGAGTCAACTCTTGGAAGGAGGTCTAGAGCTTTACTCAAGGACCCTGAAGGACACAAGCTAGTTGGATTACATGAAAGCCCTGCAAAGGGGGGTCAATTTACATCTCTCAAGGGGGAAAATGTTAGTGTAGATGCCCCCCCAGGAAAGAAGAGAACCCCCCTTGATTCCAAGCCCTAGGAAGTTCATGAACATAGGCGAACCTTCTTCAACAACTAGGTTAGGGGACACATGAGTCCTTTCGGGGTTTCTGGTGCAACCAAAGGGTGGGAACCTTGAACGGGATCTTAACACAAATGAGGAGGCACAGAGGACCACGGGGACAGTCCAGAGAGGGAGCAATTTGTGGAAACCTAGGAAAGGAAAGCAAAAAATGGTTCTTGGAGGCTTGGAGGAGGTTTGTAACTTGGCGTTGTGTGCACTAGTAGGAAGATTCTCTTACAGATTGTTGAGAAGACAAAGTCTAGATGGATGGATAGAGGAATGTTGGCATCCATTGATAGGCTATTCACCAGAGGTAGTGATTTTAACAAAGGGGTGGTACTGCTTTTTATTCAGAAACCCTGAATATTCCATGAAAATTTTACAGGGAACCTAGATCCTAAATGGAGGTAGTATGATGCTAAAAATGTGGTGAGTGGGCTTTGGCCCAGTGACAAAATATTTCCAATTAAGACACATCTGGGTACTCTTACCAGGCTTGCCACTATAATTTTGGAATGAGGGTGCTTTCAAATCTATTGGAAATGAACTAGGGAGGTTTCTCCATGTGGAAACCTTATCCCTAAAAGGGTCCGACAAAAGAATGGGGAAAGTGCTGGTGGAGTTGGATATCCACACAGGGCTACTGGAAGGAATCAATATAGAATGGAGGGGGAAAATATACACACAAAAGATCGACTATCTGGGCATTCCCTTTCGCTGTGCATCCTGCAGAAGAACTGGTCATCTCTAGAAAAACTGTCAAGAGTTCGTTTTAGAGGAAGACTCAGAGGCCTTAATGCTTAGGAAATCAGAATATAATGAACCCTCTAGAAAATACACATTTGGGTTTGGGATAGGTACCTAGTCTGAAGAGGACACACAAACTTCTGCAACGTTGGACTCTGACCTAAGTAAGTTAAAAATACTTTGCCCCTCTTTATGCTCTACCTTATCATCTTGGGAAATAGAGAGACTAAATCTCTTAAAATCCTTAGACACAGGGGAATCCTTGGCAATCCCAATTAATTTTGTTAGTGAAGTGGTAAAGGGTGTTATATTTGTTTCAATAGAAATATGACAGGATTTGGAAACTCTAGATCATTTGAAAAAAACTATGCAGACATTGGAGAGAAGCGTAGGGCAGGACCCAGATGGGGAGGGCTTGGGCAGCGAGAGGATGGTGGGAAGGGAGATTACCCCTGGGGAAAACTCTCTAGATGCCATGCTGGAGACATTTGTCCCTAGTTATTGAGACATGCTTGTTAAGAAACCTTTGAAATTCTATGAAGGAGGTAGGGAGATTATCTGTGGGAAGAAATATCAGACTGTCAATTCATTCGAGTTAGAGTTGAGGAACCCATAAGGAGACACTAAAAATGAGCATTGGAGAGGGGGTCTGGGGTACAAAGTTTCACCCATAAAAGGAGGAATGCTCGCAATAAAGGGGTGAGAAATGGTGGAGACTTGGTCTTCCAAGAGAATACTACTAATGAGCAAAGGGCACTTAGAGGACTCAAATCCCTAGTCAGAGTTAAAACATGAAAAATTTCTCTCTAAATATAAGGGGAGTTGGAGGGGCTCCTAAATATGCTACCCTACGAAGACTTCTGGATAGTTTGAAACCTAATATTATTTTTTTGCAAGAGACGATGATAGAAGGAGTGAAAGCAAGGGCCTTAGGCACTAAACTCTTACCTTGTTGGGCTTGTTGTGCGATCGACTCAGTGGGGAAGTAAGGGAATATGTGTATCCTAGAACCTAGAAGTTTTGGATCTACTTCCTACTGCAACCTGTGCTGACATCTTTTTGGAGGGCACACTTCTTGAGGGAAGTAGTCCGATCTCTCTCTTCAATTGTTATGGACCTTGCATGAACATGAAAATGTTTTGGGAAGTGTTGAGCTCTCAACACACCCTAAAAATGTCTCTGCCAAACTATACTTTTTGGGTACCACTTATTGTTTAATTCAGAACAATGTTGTTTCCGCTTATCTTTGTTTTCTACAATTTCTCCTTGATTCTTTAAAAGTTTCCCTGAACATGTCGAAACCATCACAACTTAAAGGGAGTAACATTTGACTAAAGAATCAACCACTAAGTCATTTCACTTGACGCGTCCAAATTTTGGCACCCGGAAGAATCAAAGGTGAAAGAAAATCATCCTAGAAAACTAAGGACACCGATTGCCTGTTTTCGTCGGCATCGGTAAACGGGGAGTTGTTATTCCATGATAAGCATTGCAAAAGAAAGTTGTCGATGACCGATTTCATTCAGCATCAGCGAAAAGCAAAAGGAAGTAGTCGTTTGCGGGGAAAGGGAGGAATCGTCGATGGCCGATCCCGTAAAAACATTTTGGCATCGACGAATTTCCAAGAAGCTAGCCCAAGAGAAAGGATGCGATAAGTTCATCCCCGGTTACTAACTCCTGATATCTAATCGACATCGGTGATTCCTAGGCTGGGATAGGAAGCGTGCAACTAAAAGAAGGATACCACCTCTGTTGGCACTCGTGAGTCCAGTCACCTGTCTTTATTCACCATGTGTCACATCAGAACCATCCGATGAAAGCAATCGCCATCGACAGTTTTTTTTTTGTAAGGAGTATCAACGAAGAATCCCGTAGCTCTGCACCGATCCCCGACTTCCCCTTTCAGAAAATGACACGATAGGATGTTTTAGCTCTAAGATACGCTAGATACGATGCATTTAATTGATTGATTAATTCCAAGATCGCGCATTAGTATCTGATTCGTGTGCAAAGCCCAATGACCGTTTTAACCTATAGATACAATGCATCTCCCTCCGCACCTCCACCATCAACCTACGTAAAATTGATTACAGAGAATTGGCGGTAAGTAGTTTAAATTTCATCCCTGATGTGATTGGTAAGTTTTCTCTCGTTATATTACCCTAAATTATTATGAGAGAGAGCATTCTATGTGCAAAGAGGTCCGGAACATCCAGAGGAGCGAGACAAATGACCTGGAGAAGGCTTCCAAGGTATAGTGAGTATTAAGCAACAGAGTTTAGCAAGCATACAGGTATGTACCAGTCTGGTTTTGATCTCATTTCACATATAAATCAAGATCTAATGTTATTCTATGTACCGACCCTAATTGAGTGTCTTCGGTTGCAGTAACGATGCCTCCAAAGAAACCTACCACCAGAAAATCTCCTAGAGTACCAAAGCTACAAGAATCAGAAGCAGGAGAAGGCTCCTCCCCAGCCTTTGCAAGAAAATTGGAATTCACTTCCAAGCCAATGCCGATCACCAAAGAAGCCTTCACTCAACCCCCGGCCTTTGGGGACACAGAGGAGAACATTGGGACCAAGACAACATTCCCGTGATGGGAAGACCTGTTCAAGGAAATAAAGCATGAAGAATTCCCTGAGTATGCCCCGCATAGCGATCCTAACACGAGGAAGCTAGATGATGAGGTCTTCATCAACATCCACAAGGCTTACCTACACATGGTGGTGAGCAGGACTCTGGTATTCCCTTGCATTGAACTTTGAAAATGGCTCATTGATCACAGTGATGCACATAAGTGTGTAATTAATGATGATAATGGTCAAATCGTCAGGGTTTTCCTCCCAGTAGAAGTCTAAAAAGTATTACAAGCTCAGGGATCCAGATGAACGTTTGAACAAGGATTTTGTTGTGAAGTTTTATCAGAAGCATGACACCAACAAAATCATGGTGTCCTGGTGGAGAGAAGACAAAAAATTCACCAACCGAAACTCCGGTTGGTACCCGACGACCAACCTCAGACAACCTTATATCTATCTAATGGATCTCCTTTTCCGGTTGCATGGAGAAAAAGATTGCTCCAGGTTTTTGGAGGCATGGATGCCTTTGGCTTATACTATCGCCATCTCTGGAACAAGCTTCAAATGGGGTGCGATCATCTCCAAACAACTTAGCACCTGCATTCTACAGGCTCAAAAACCGAAGGAAGGAGAAACTCTTGCCTTCTACATGATGTCTTATCTATTGGATGTCATCTATGCAAGAAATGTCTTCGCAAGAATGAACCTGAGCTGGAACACTTCCGAGCTCCCGGTCCATGTCTATTTTAGCATCTTGTGGGAGAACAGGCATAAAATATCCTACTCTCTCATTTGTGACCAATTTATCGCACCTATTCATTTCTTACTATTCAAGAAGGAGTGCCCAAGGCTATCTTATGCAGCCAAAAAATTTATATCGAAAGTCGGTCACTGGTACCTGGACGAGTGCGAAACCTACATTAGGGTTTTCGGCTCCACAGAAGCATGAAATTTGCTACCTATATATGTCCCCGACCGACTGGTACTATGGGAAATATGTTACCAAATTGTCTTGTAGGGGTACAATGCCACTTTGCTAAAGGATAAGAAGCGGGCATTCATACCCTATGGGTTTCATATCGGCTTCTACCAGGTTAAATACATTGCACAAGCCAAGCAAGAGGGATTAAGTAAATTGGAGTTTCGGTTCCAGACAGGACAATTTCTCAAGCACGATCCCAAGGGTCTGGTCTTGAAACATGCATCACAAGTATCATCATGTTTTCCTTATGCCCACGACCAGTTTGAGGATGAAATCTTCACTGAAAATGCTCAAGATTGGGATGAGGTGGTGGCAAGAATGGCTGACCCAAAAATAACCAAGTTCAAGGCCATGAGTTGGGAAGAGCCCTCTCTGATGCTGCCCAGGATAGAGCCAGGAGGGATGAAAGAGAACTAGTAGATACTCTGAAGGAACTGGAACACTTGCACCATATTGTTGAGTATTATAAAGGCACCACACAGACTGCGACATATTTGAAGAGTGAGTTTTTAGGAGTTTACAACGAGTACAAGAAAGAAAGAACCCTGTTAACTGAAAATATAATTGAATTCTAGGAGGACACTCTCATGGCTCTCGCAACATGTAAGGAGATGGAATGATGGCATGAAAGAGCACAACAAGCAGTGGAAAGGCTCGAATACATTGAGGTAGTCCAACAAGGTCAAGAAAAGGAAGAACATGGAATTCGACTATTAAGTAAAAATAGCCTTGACCGCATAAAGAGATCCATAGAATACTAGACTAATATGTCCTGGGATCCACATCGAGAGATCCAAGAACAATATGCCAAGTTCCAGAAGCACTGGGATAAAATTAATAAAGTAATGAAAGATATCAAGCTCCCTGAGTTCGGCAACCCTGGTGAGTTTATTGACATAAGAAATGTGCTCAATATGTATGCCGATCAAGACTCCCTATGGGCCGAAGAGTGCGCGAAGGTAGCCGATGCGAGGCTGGGACATGTGCGACAATTCACAGAACACCCGATGAGAGCTAAAACCATGTTACAACAACTGAATTCCACCTTGATAAAACATTGAGTGCATGCAGCGGACATCAGAGGGATATATGCGGCCCTAATGGAACAACACAGATTCCCGTGGGCCCATACTTGTGAAGAACTCTTTATCATATGGTTCGATTATGAAAGAATCCATCCTTTTTAAGAAACAACTCGGGGGGACTATTGAAAGACTGTCAGATGATGATGCCACGTGGCGATTTTTGATTAGCTCAAATTGTATTTTACCGTTAATTACTGTTAAGACTTTATATTATAAATAGGAACATCGACCGATGGTCTAGAGGTCGATGGTTTGTTGCAAGAACTCTTTTCTTTCTAGTTGTTAAGAATTATTTTGGAGCTGCTATGAATGAATAAGTCCTTCTGGATCAAAGACAAAGTTGTTTTTATCATATGCATGTATAATTCAGCTTGGAGAAGAACTATTTCCTATTTAGTTCATGAGCAGATGTAACAAGTAAGAGCTATCGAATATATTGTCAAGTTATCTGGTGCAATTGCTTTGTTTTTCTTTTCTTTAATGATGGAAATGATGAATCATTGTGTGGATATATGATGAAGGATTATGGTAGATGAATTATTTTGCTTGCTATTGATCTTATCATATAAATTTTTTCTTCTAATAATTAGTATTCTCAAACAGTAATTGGATGCTTACATGGTTAACATATTATTACTAGGCCTATGGTATAGGATTATCGTTTGCATGTTTGAGTAGTGGGTTATCCCAAGCTTAGCCTCTTCTGCAGTAGTTAAATTTGCTCTCATTTTGTTTCTTGGATAGTTTAGGTTAAAATCTCAGCTAGTGATCGAGTGCTCACACGGTTAAAGTATTATTACTAGGCCTGTGGTAAGAGATCACTGTCTGCATGCTGGAGCGAGGGTTATCCCAATCCCTGCTTTTCCCAGTCTTTAGAATTCCTTATCGTTGTATGGTCAAGTTGGTTTATACCGGATTTTTCTCACATTTATCCTAACTAAAGAGAAAATACCAAAAGAGAAAATCCCGACTGAAGGAGATGCCTCCACAAGAAAAGATAAAGCCCATCGATTAAATTGGTCAGATTGTGAGATTTGGAGAACCATTCCAATCACAAATGCTGTAGAGTCTAATTGGGCCTCGGTAGCGGGTTTGGTTCCTACTATTGAGTTAAGGGTTTTAAGACCCATCAACAGAATTGGCGCTAGAAGGAGGGCCTGAGAATGAATGGCTGAATATGTAAGTTATATGATATTTTGAACAACCTATAAATTCTTAAGGGCCCACATGCATGGCTAGTCATCCAACAGACAACCCACCTTTACCGAGTACTCCCGAAGCGGATAACTCGCCCCACTCAGAGGAAGGATATCTTCACCCTGAAATACCTTACGCCCTCCCTCACGAGGAAGTGAATCAGTTTAGAAGGATTACTAGAGCTTACACCTGGAAAATCGACATGTTGCCATTCACCCCCATTCTCTCTCGAAGAAAAAAACAAGGCAGACCAGTGGTCAACACTCTTGATGAAGTTTTTGTACACTCCTTCGAAGACTTTATAGACTTCGCAATTGTTAGGACCATACAATGTACCTTTTTGCTCACACTTTTAGCTACCTTTACACCCTTGTTTCACTCACATTTAAACTCACATTATCACCTTACCCTATCTTTCCAAAGGTATACAACGTCTCTTCTCTTTACTAAATGTTTAATCTGTTTTTCATATAATTTTACGTTACTCTCATACTTAACCATTGATCAGAAATGTATAAGTGCTGAAACAGTTCGAATTGCAGATTAGCATTGAGGCCTGTTGCTGAAACAGTTAAAGCACGCAAACCATGTGGCTAACACAGTCTGTGGACTACGATGCTGAAACAATAACTCCAGAAGAAGCTGTTACACTCTCTATGGTCTATGATGCTGCAACAACAACTCACACAGAAGAAGCTGCTACACTCTCCATGGTCAACGATGCTGAAACAACAACTCACACAGAAGAAGCTGTTACATAGTCTGTGGTCAATGATGATGAAACAACAACTCACATAGAAGAAGCTGTTACACCCTCCGTGGTCTACGATGCTGAAATAACAACACAAAACTGTTACATTGACCACAATAGCCGCACCTTGAGCTAGCATTAACCATCGCTTCTACCAAAGACCAAGTTGCTGAAACAGTCAAAACACAAATCCCGTGGCTGAAACAGCCCGCGATTTGTGATGTTGAAACATCATACACAACAGTAACAAGAAGACAAATAAAGAAGCTGTTACTCCAGCCGCAACAACAACACCTCACTCAGCACTTGTAATAGCATTCTGTTGCGGGAGACTAGGATATCCTATTCTAGTTTAGAAAGTCGATCTGACTAAGAATATGACTCAGATGTACACCTGTAATTTGTTGATCAAATTGTATCGAAGGGATTCTTCTCTTTAAATAAGAGGAAATCATCATTAGAGAGGACATTCTTTTTAGCTAAGAAAGGATTTTACAGAGAGGGACGTGTTTTACTTCAGATTGTAATATGATACAGTTGACAGATGAATAAAAGACTGTTCTGAGCATTTCTCTCTAGTTCCTTTCGTTTCAGGGGAATCTTGTGAGAAGGGAGGGCCCACCTTCTTCACAATATTCACCCAATAGCTTTGTAGTGTGTTAGTGTTATTTCTGTTCATGCCTTGATTAAATTCTGTTTTGTTGAAACACTACTTTACTGAACTCTGTTTTGATGAAACACTACTTTACTGAACTCTGCTTTACTGATTGTTACATTGTTTTCATATGATTCATGCTTGGGTAATTGTTAATCATTCTAGTTAGCAATCCTGTTTGGTGAATTTATGAAGGAGTGATAATCAGGGATAGGTGCTGAAGATTCCTGCCTGGGGAATAGGGTCCTGTTCCCTGTTAAGAGATAGTTAGCCTTCAGTGTGTGTCAATTATTTCAATTAGTAATGAGTTCATAAAAGTGTGCTAATCGGAAACAGGTGCCGAAGATTCCTGCTTAGGGAATACGGTCCTGTTTTCTGTCAAGAGGTAGTTAGTCTTCAGTGTGTGTCAATCATTTCAATTAGCAATGAGTTCATAAAAGTGTGGTGATCAGAAACAGGTGCTGAAGATTCCTGCTTGGGGAATAGGGTCCTGTTCTCTGTTATAAGATAGTTGGTCTTTCCTTTTGCAGTGTCTTGAAATATTTCTTTTCCAGGTTGTTATTTTCTTAATGTAATCCATGGTTCTTTGGACAATTATTTCTTTAACATTAAACTCTGCAATAGGTAGACTGCTTTTCTGTAATTCAAGTTAGAACTTCAGTTTGTTCAAGACAAAGTGTGATTAATATGTTTTTACTACAACTCTAGGTTGCTTTTGAGATTGATCATATATAGTGCTTGGTTACCTTTGAAATAAACAGACTTCCCTGGGTTGATAATTTATGTAGCACTTGATTGTTTACTTAAATAAGCAATTATAGTGACCAACATTTTGACACCGTTGCCGGGGAAGGTAGTTATAGATTTCGAAAGCACTTATGATTTTTCAGGTACAAAGATTGCATGAGAGGACGCAGAGACTCCAAAGACACTGACCCTACAGGTGGAAGGGGCAGAGGAAGAGGAGGAAGAAAGACTTATATTGACGAGATTATATCAAAGTCTGAATCTGCTGCTCAACGACCAAACCCTCAGAAACCAAAATCCCAACCTTCATTTCAAGCAAACTTTGAAATGGGGAAAGAGGTTTGGAGTCCTGAGACAGTCGAGAAACCAACAAGAAACATTGAGGACAGAGCAAGCGCAACAGGGGAGCAAACAGAAGAGAACATGGATGAGTATAATGAAGAATTACATCATGAAGAACAGGTAGGTCCTGAAAGAGAGGTAAATGATGAAAACTCTTTTTCCACATTAGGATTTTCTATTGGTGATATTCCTAGAGGGGTATCTCCCATGAAGAACATTCCACTCTCAACACTACCTAACTTTCATGGTTTGTCTTTAGAGGATCCTGATGAATTCCTTTTTGAGTTTGACATATTATGCAGAAGTTATGATTACATTTCCAATACTCAAAAATTAAAGATATTTCCAACAACATTGAAAGGAAATGCACTAAGATGGTTCATGAGTCTTGGAGGCCATGTAATCACAACATGGGACCAAATGAAATAGAAATTCCTGCATAAATACCAGAACTATTGCCGAACAAGAGAAAAAAGGGAAAAACTATTTAAGATGATACATAAGGAGGATGAAAATCTGGAGGACTTTGTAGAAAGGATACAGTATAATCTACAAAGATCTAGTCACCACGGTGTAAGTAAAGATATACTTAAAACAATATTATTAAAAGGAGTAATGGATGACTGTCTAGATATGCTGAATATGCTTGGAAAAGGGGACATATCTAAGGAATCATACGATGAAATTGTTAACCTATGTAAAAGATGTTCAAGAGGAACTTCAAGAAATAGATCAAATAGCAGGGACACCACATTTTCAAGAGTCCAAAAATCAGCCAGTGGGGGAGCAACAAGAGCCAAAATAGGTAATTTACTTGAAGGTTTTAAAACTGAAATGTTAAGCTCTTTTGCCTCACAAATTGACACCCTGCAGATTCAAAAGAAGCAAGTAGAAGCAGAAGCAGCCCTGTCCATCTTTTGTTCTAAATGCAGAGACAAGCACCCATGAAGGGAATGTCCATTGGACAAAAAGACAATCTACACCATCTGTGATAAATATCATGAGACTCAACAATGTCCTTCTCTACCAGGAATCAAGGTAGCATTACAACCAACTGATGAAGAAGATGAAGCTGTCTATCTGCTGACACAGAGAAGGCAATGGCAACCGCGGGGACAAGGTATGAATCCTAACATGCCATTTACATCTTCTAATCATTGGAATAACTATCCTTCGTTCAATCAAATGAGTTACCCTCCCTATAATCAAATGCAATACCAAAATCAAATGAATTACCCACCCATGCAACAAACTAACCCACCCTTTGTTGATCCATCAATGTGGACTCCTTGGCCCCCACAACAACAACAACCGTATCAAAACCAATGGAATCCAAATTGGAGAGGACAACAACCCCCCTTCCCAAATCAATTACCTCAATCACAATTTATGCAACCACTCTCCTTACCATCAGGGACTCCACCAAACAATCAAATAATGAGGCCCCAACTACCTATACAACCTAACCCTAACCCCAATAATAAAGCTATGCAGTGCATTGATATTTATAACCAGCCTACATTTTCTCTTCTCCCTGCGCAATGCAATGATATTCATTTACGATCTGGGAGAATAGTAGAACCTATCATAGCTGATGTTACCTCTTCTGATAAAGAGGAAACAAAAGAGCATGATGTACCTGAAGAGGTACAATCATCCTCTAACACTGCTGCTGAAACAACAAAACCACCATTTCCTGAGCGTTTAGCTTTGACTAAAACGCCTGAGCCACCGGCTTTCAATCTTCTGGGGGAATTACAAAATCTTTATGTCAAAATACCTCTATTACAAGCACTCCGAGATATACCAATTTATGCCAGGACTATGCGAGACATTTGTGTTAAGAAACCTGGTAGGAAAATTAAGGATCCCCTCACAGTCCATGTCATGGGTGACTTGTCTGCACTAATGTCAGGTAAAGTCCCCCCAGTTAAATATGGTGATCCCGGCCACCCTACTGTCTTAGTACAAATTGGAAAAACGATAATCCCTTGAGTCCTGGTAGACTTAGGTGCCGGTATCAATATTATGACTCTGGAAACCTCACAATTGTTACAATTGCAAAATCAAATCAGAGACACCCCAACTATCCTAGAATTAGCTGACCAATACACAATTAAACCGGAGGGATTCATTGAAGACCTAATTATCTCAGTGGAATCTTGGAATTATCCAGCCGACTTTGTGGTATTACAACCTAAAATAAAGTTGGGGGGCCACCCTCTAATTTTGGGCAGGCCTTGGTTAGCCACAACAGACACTTTTATCGGCTGTAGATTAGGATCAATGACAATTTCCAACGGTTACGAAACCAAACAGCTTACCCTCTACCCTCAAGCTACACCCTTGATTAATAATGATAATTCTGTATGGGTAGACTTTGATGATCAACTTACTCAACCTATCTTGACTATCGGACAAGCTCTAAGCCTTAAAGACGCCACTGAGGATGAAGTAATTAATAATTTTATTTGTGAACCCTCCTCCGTGACTCCAGAAACTCACAACCAACTAGCTGCACTTTTGGAGTCAGATAATCAAGAAAACCTTGACTCTGAAAACCCACTTCAAACATCTGCCACCATCTCTTCTAAAAGCATACCAATAGAAATTGAACCTGGCAAAACACTGAACATAAACCCCAATCTGACAGATGCTGAAACACAACAATTAATGAAGTTACTTCTTGAACATAAAGAAGCATTCGCTTGGGACTATACAGATATGAAAGGAATCTCTCCTGAATTGTGTACTCATCCTATATATATCAAGGAAGATTGTCGACCTATTTGCCAATATCAACGACGAATGAACCCTAATTTAAGAGAAATCCTTAAAGAAGAACTTCAAAAATTGCTGAACGCAGGGTTTATATATCCTATATCAGACAGTGAATGGGTGTCCCCGTTGGTAATAGTTCCTAAGAAAAATGGAAAATGGAGAGTATGTGTGGACTACAGAGCCTTAAATAAAGAAACTCAAAAAAATCACTTTCCATTACCATTCATTGATCAGGTGTTAGACAGTCTGTTAGGGAAGAAATTTTTCTCATTTTTAGATGGTTTCAATGGGTATAATCAGATCAAAATTGCACCCCAGGGCCAAGATAAAACCACTTTTACTAGCCCTTGGGGAACTTTTTCTTATAGAGTTCTCCCATTTGGACTATGCAATGCACCAACAACCTTTCAAAGAGCAGTTATAGGAATCTTCTCTGATATGCTTAATGACTCTATGGAAATTTTTATGGATGATTTTACCCCTTATGGTGTTTCTTTTCAGGAA